>OX596012.1:27000129-27104422 GCA_951394025.1 Heteromyza rotundicornis
TGCAAATATGATTATAATGTTTTATCGCGCTATTTTGAACTAAAACTTTATTTAAAACTCTATAATCGAAAATCCCCACGCGATAATTAAATTCCCTATTTGCCCGAATAGCACAGTCGCGAAGCGTGGGATTTAAGACGACCCTCGCAGTATGGTATCCCCGTCCGAACGAACAACACGAACCCGCGAAAACCTGATAACTCAACTTTTAAAACCCTACACCGAAACAGCCGCAATATATATATATATATATAAGTATATATATATATATATATATATATATATATATATATATATATATAGGTATATATATATATATATATATATAAAAGAAACGGAAATTTTTTTTCGACACAAAGAAAATCATACTGAACACAAACCCTTTTCAAAATTGACACAAAACGACCCAATACCCAAATATCAAAAATTATATTTATAATTGTTTAAACGCAATTGATTTGCGGGACCAGACCAACCTGTCTGAAATCCCTCGCACGATTCTTCCAGAATCTATTCACCAGCTGGACTTCGATAAAATTCGCTGTCCAGCAACAACTTGGCTCTGATGCGGGACAACACAAACAAAAAAAAGGAATAAGGAAGAGGCGGGGGAAAACGGCCAAACAAATTCCAAGCAAACTACTTGGACGGAAACACTTCACCACAACAAATCACGACCGAACACAACCTGTCCAACTCTATTCAATTCCTCAAATTCAAAACACTAAATGACCGACTGCCACAAATAAAATAAAGCAAAAAATATCACTAGCTGGCAAAACTAAATCAGCGCGCAAAAATACTCCCTTTGGAACACTTGTCCTCCAGCCACAGTCCAACGATGGCAACAGCTCCACTTCACCACTCAAAAAAATACAATTTAAAAAAAAGGAAAGAAAATTATCCAAATTTTGGAAACAAATAATTTAAGATTCAATTAAATTAAAAAAAAAATCTAAAACTTTAACACTCTCCTTCTTCCCTGCTCAAAAAGAACTAAAAGAATTAGAATATATGAGCGCCTATGACGCTCACTTTCCATTTATCTTCCCACATACATAGAGTGCGGCTTACGCAGAAACCAGTGTCCGCAGTCGGGGCTTTACCCATACCTATATGCGAAAAATCTCTTCAGATTTTTCTAGGTGTGTTTGGCAAATTTACATATACCCCCCTGCACCCACCAAAATGAAATATACATTTTGGCGGCACTCATGTACGTATAGGCGAAAGCATAAATGTTCTCAAATTCCCCTCCCTCAAACAGGTTCAAAGAGTACAAAAGCTTTAGTCCAGGCTTTGACATTTTACTATTGTAATGGCGAGGCTGGCAATACCTTCATCGGATCGCCGCCGCTCACTGAGCTAACTTAACGAAGGCAAAAGCGAAAGAAAGGAGAAGAAAGCAAGAGAACTTTGACAGCTCAAACAAAATATTCAGTTTTCTTCTTCCGCGCGCCGGTCGCATTTCACCCGCAAGTGGCGAATTTGTTTTGCTTTCAATTTAAACAAAACAAATAATAAATAAAAATTAGTAATAATTAATAGAATTGTTCAGTGCGTTCAGTGCGGTCAGTGCGTGTGTGATTTTCTCCGACCTTGTTCGCCCGTCGCCCCGAACAAAAGGGAAACAAAAAAAACATAACAAAACAAACAATACAACAAAACAACAACAACTGTGCCGCGAATCCATACCGCGACAGTTTAAACAAGATGGAATAAATATTAAACATATATATAACGATCATGTGGGTACAGACATGAGTTTTAAAAACTTTATGGAAATGTGTAGTGAATGTTGGCGAGATAAACACGGATTTCTTGTTATAAATAAAGATGACCCCATTGAGAATGGTAGATATCGAAAGGGATTCGATATATTTATTAAATTATAAAAGGACGCTCTATAGAAATTCACCCATTAATAATATATAAAACTTTGATCAGATCAGATCTGATCTGCTATTTAACCAGATCTGCTATTTAACCTGATCTGTTATTTAATCTGTTATTTAACCTGATCTGTTATTTAATCTGTTATTTAACCTGATGTGATATTTAACCTGTGATCTGCTATTTAACCTGATCTGGTGTGATCGAAACCTGATACACAAAATTAAGTTCAATGGATGAAAAATTGATGAAAAACATTATAAGTGCGAGGAATGTCTTAAAAAGAAAGTTTCAAGCTATAAAGACTGGAGAATTAACAGAAACTGATAATCTAGAAAAACAATTTTCACCCATAACAAAACCATTAAAGGAGTTTATTGATACAGCTAAGAAATATAAAAGTATACAAATTTAAACAGGAGAAGGTCGAGAATAAATCTGATGATGATGATGATGACACCTATAAATCTATAAATTTAGACTCTATGTACCCAACTCAAAGAAAAGAAGCTCTAGCGTTCAGTTCACCAATTCAAAGAAACGAATCCGAATACTTCAAAACAGAAACACATAGAAGCGATACAAATACGAATGAAGACACTACTATTAACAACACAAATGATAGCAATAGTTCCAAAATAATATCAGATTTATCATTGTTGAATAAAATCAACAAATTAGATTTGGTATATGGAGTCAACCGATGTTTAGATGGTAATTGGCGATTTGGTAAATTGCCCCTTAAAATAACTGCTAATAAAATACAAATTGGAGCTAACAGTTGGGATTTCACAGACGGTGTTTAGTCTGTTATTTTATAAAAAAGCTCCAAAAACATATAACGAAACAGAATTAAATACTTACAAATCGATATTATTAGCTACGAATGCCCATAAACGCAATTTTAACGCACACAAACAAATAAAAGGAAGCAAAGCACATAAATATAAACAAATTATTCAAAAATTGTTTAATGCTAATTTATCATCAACGTCATCAACAACAACAACAGCAACATCAACACCAATAAAATCCACACATAAAGGAACTGGGCTAATGAAATTAAATTCAACTAAAACAAATTACGTATATTGGGATAATCCTAATGAACTAGTAGATCGTTTGCGACTATTAATTTCATCACAGTCAGCCGGTCACAACAATCACAATAACGAAATTGTTTCAATCATTGAAGAATTGAGAGAGGGTAATATAATAGTATAAGAATAGAGACATGAGTGTTGATAAATTTGGTCGCTATTCCCACAATGCGAAACGAACCCACAGCAATGTTAAAAAATCTATAATAAAGGATATTGGTTTTACATTTGATCATGATCGAAATATTAATATGAATTCTAAACGAATTATTAATTTGGACGCACCCATTGCTTCTAATGATGCAACAACGAAAGATTTCGTAAATAAACTCATGAGAGAACAATACGACCGTATCGAAACTTATTCAGAACACTTCGAAACAAATATAGATCAAATAAAGTTGGAAATTGAAAATATGATAGATAAGCTCATGAGAGAACAATACGACCGTGTCGAAACATATTCAGAACGCTTCGATAAAAATATAGAGCAAATAAAGACGCAAATTGAAATTATGAACAAAAATATTGAAGAAATTAGGAGGGAAATGCCAGCGACTGCAAAAGAGGATAACAGTAATTTAGGTTACGATTTTACGAAATTAGGTCCACGCGACCTTTTTGGACCTTAAATATTGTATTATTCTATCATCGTCATCATCAACAACAACAACACCATCAACTACTACACCACATAAAAAAAAATAAATAAATAAAAATTAAAAAAATGAGTAAAAGAAACCTAGTTGCAGAGCTACATACACAATCTCGACGAAATTTCCCACGTCGAATGGTGATAATGAAGGGTATTGATGATCTTTGGCAGGCTGATCTTGTAGAAATGGGTACATACTCCACATATAATAAAGGTTATCGCTTCTTGCTCACAGTTATAGACACATTTTCAAAATTTGCATGGGGAGTAGAGCTGAAAACAAAAAAAGCTGATGATGTTACAAAAGCCATGAAAAGTATACTCATACAAGGACGCATACCACGTAACCTTCAAACTGATGACGGAAAAGAGTTTTTCAACAAAGTATTTCACAACTTGATGCAACAACATAAAATTAATCATTACTCAACGTATAATGTATTGAAAGCATCTATTGCCGAACGCTTTAACAGAACGCCAAAGGAAATGATGTGGATAGAGTTTAGTTATCATGGAACATACAAGTGGATTGAAAAGTATCAAAATTTAATTAATGATTACAATAATAGAGTACACAGAACTATTCAGTTAGCTCCATGCAATGTCAACCCATCTAATGAAAAGGATATATTAGATACTGCATATAACAACTTGAAAATGTATCGTACACCGAGATTCAAGATTAACGATAGTGTGCGAATTAGTAAATATAAACATGTTTTTGAAAAAGGCTACACACCAAACTGGACAACTGAAATATTTACAATTCATCATATACAAAACACAAGCATACATATTTGGTGGAGAAGATTCTTAAAACCAAAGGAGATAAAGTTTTTGTTAAATGGTTAGGGTTCCCCAATAATCATAATTCATGGATAAGTAAGAAAGATGTAGTAAAATAAAAAAATGTAACATGTATTTTTACTGAATAAAATCAAAAACTTTTCTTTTTTAATAATATAACAACGTTTTTTCATTGTTAGTACATGAATAACGTTCAAGATGTCAATAACATTAAGTTTAAGCGGTAACGAGTCAATTTTAACTGAACATTATTTCCCCCCAATACAGTTGAATAAAAACTATCAATGTGCTGTTGTAAATTTTCATGCATATCATTCAATACCTAATATAGATGTAGACAATAACATGTTTCATATTGGTAATCATGTTATTGAAATACCTATTGGATCGTATGAATATGATGATATAGTCGAGCATATCGTATTTGAGTATGAACATCTTGTTACCAAAGAAGTCAGCGCTAACAAAGAACACAACGCAAGCAATGCATTCATCACTAGCAATGACAATATTCTTCAAATAGTTGCGAATAATAACACAATGCAAGTGTGTATATTCTCTGCAATTGATGATATTTTTTTCAATAAACCACGGAGTATCGCACCGTTGTTGGGCTTCGATAAAATTGTATTGAAAGCAGGCGAAGAGTATGCATCAAATAATAGTTTGATGATAACAAAAAACAATATAGTCTCCATTGAATGCAATATTGTCAGTGGTTCATATATAAACGGGGTGTTGGCGCATACACTACATCAGTTTTCAATTAATGTTGAACCCGGCTACAAAATAGATGAAATTCCGAATAATCTTATTTATTTACCAGTTAATACAAGAGAAATAAGTTCAATTACAATCAAAATTGTTAATCAAGACGGGGAACAAAGCTCTTTCAACTGCGAACAAGAAATACTTGAAATATTTGGGTTTTAATTAAAACTATAATAGATCAAATATGAGTTAAATAATCGATATATTGCAAAAACCGATCTATGACGATCGTATCACTAAAAAGGAATTTCATAGCTATGCACCGTACTTACAATCTTTTAATAACAATGATGAAATACGCATCACAATTCAAAATCAAGATCTTTATATTCTACCCTGTGAAAGTCTACTCTATGTTGAGGGAAAAGTATCCTTAAAAGATAATGAAATCTCTGAAAACATTCGTTTGAAAAATAATTGTATGAGTTATTTATTTGATGAAATTCGATATGAACTAAATGGTGTAGAAATTGATCGTACTCGTCATTTGGGTGCGACAACAACAACGAAAAATTTTGTTTCGTTAAATGCTAATGAAAGTTCTATGCTTAGAAATGCTGGATGGACACCGATTGATGAGTTACACCCTAAAAAATCATGTTTTGATTTTTGTGTTCCACTCAAAATGTTGTTGGGCTTCGCCGAAGATTATAATAAAGTATTATTGAACGCGAAACATGAATTGATATTATTACGCTCCAAATCAGATGCAAGAGCTGTATACTCGACTGAGTCCCTGGAGGTTCCAGAATTATTAATAACCCACGTTTCTTGGAAGGTACCTCATATCCAATTGAATGATTCATCAAAACTACAAATTTTTAAAGTAATTCAAAGTCGACAGCCAATTTCGCTATCATTTCGAAGTTGGGATTGTTATTTTAATCCGTTTGTTGCTAACGCTCAAAATCATTTATGGAATGTTAAATTAGCGCCACAAAACGAAAGACCTCGATTTGTATTGTTAACATTTGAAAAGGAGATGAAACTACAACATTGCGATATTAGTGATGTTAAGGTTCATCTAAATTCTGAAACATATCCATAGGATGATCTTAATATTAACTTTACAAAAGATCGTTTTTCTTTGCTCTATGATATGTATTCAAAGTTTCAACAAAGTTATTACATGCGTGAACCGCAACCCTTACTAACTCGTGAACAATATATGAAAAATCCTATTATAGTAATTGATGTAACTCATCAGAATGAACAAGTTAAAACCGGTCCCATTGATATTCGCATCGAATTTAAAACAAACACAATTGTAGAAGCCGGTACAACTGCTTATTGCGTACTCATAAACGATCGTGTTATTAAATATACACCACTTACTGGTGAAATAAGAAAACATGCATAGAACCTCATATCAAAGAACTATACTTATGAGATTTAGAGAACGTAAAATTAGTTTAACAAAAAGCCGCAATATGAACAGATGTGTGGACGTTGCTGTTATTGATATCCAAGGTTTCAAAAGCTTTAACAGCACATTTATATTAAAGGAGCTAGCAATTTGCTACAATATTACTCATTGTGCTAAATATTTAATGAAACCACCGTTCAATTTCCATCAGTTGAGCAATGGATATCAAAAACAAAATAACTGGTTAACTAACAATAAACATGGACTTAAATGGGATGATGGTGCCTTTTCATTAGAAGATGTAAAACATTTCCTTCAATCAAACTTATTTATTCACAAAATCTTTGTAAAGGGTTCTGAGAAGAAGGTGTGGCTCCAAGATTTTTTAAATATCTCACAAATACACGATTTAGATGAATATTTATGTGAAAATTTAAAAACAATAAACAATAAAATGTTAACCAATATTAATTGTAATGACCATTCATCTATTAAAACTTGTCAATACTCATGTGCGCTGAAAAATGCTGTTGATTTAAGAAAATATATAGATTTAGAAATAAAAAACATTGTATAATTTTGTATTTATTTTTAGAATTCTTATTTTAAATTAACATTTTTTTCTTTTTTTTTTTATATAAATCTTATTTCAAATATATAATAATAATGTATAATGCTTAGCATGTTTTATAAATCTTAATTATAATAAACATTTTTTTAACTTGAAATTTAATTGTTTTTTATTTTAAAATGTCGTAATCTTCAGTCTCTATTGTGTAAATAAAAGAGTCCGTATCCATATAGTTTAGAAATAATTTTTCATTAAATTTAGGTTTCATGTACTGATAACAGGGTTGGCAACCGAATCGAATAAAGGTTTCGGTTTCGGTTTTACTCCCACTTGCCAATCGGTTTTGGTTATCGGTTTCGCTCCTTGATTTTGAAAAGGTTTCGGTTGGTTGGAGCGATTGAAAAGGTTTCGGTTTAGGTTTTAAAAGGTTTCTAGATGGCCCAATATTAGGAAATTTTATATCAATTCAATATAAATCAAGGGTGCTGAATCTAACTACATTTACCGAATTTCCTTATCTAATCGCATTTTCAAACAAATTTAAGCTTAAATTTTTAGTTTTTATACCCTACACAACGTTTGAAACGTCCATAAGGACGCATGTCCGGTATGGATAAGTATATATATTCATGATCAGCATCGAAAACAGATTTAGCCATATCTCCGTCTGTCTGTCACCATACAGGCTGGAATGTTTTTTTTTTTGAGACATCGATGTGAAACTTTGGGTTTACGTTTTTATCTCCGCATTGAGATCAAGTTCGAGAATCAGCTAAATCGGACAAAAAAGGCTGCCATATAAAACTACGAAAAAATGTTCCAAGTCTTTTCAAAAACCATAAAAATGTCTGCGCACACAGAGGCGCTATTCGTGCCGCAGGCGGTTTCGAAATTAATTTTGTCACAAATAATTGTATTTTTGAAAATATAGCGTTTTTTATACAGCCCGTTTCCATAGCAATACAATAAATAACAAACACAAAAAGCCAGTTTCAAAAACAATTCGAATCAGTTGGAAAATAAACCTTTTGACTGTTTCCATATTAGTCTAATAAATAACAAACAAAATAGTCATTTTCAGAACCATTTCAGTCAGACTTTTTGATTGTTTCCATAGCAATATAATAAATAACAAACAAAATCTACTGCGGTGAAATCGCTGCCTGTGTGAGGCACTTTGCGTTTTCGAAGCTAGATTTTTTAAATATGGAAATGGTTCTGAAATTATATAGCGAATATCGCCTCTGTGTGCGATATTATTGAATATTTAAAAAAAATATTTTCTATATTTTAAAAATTAATGAAATAAATAAATGAAATACGATGAAAAAAAAACTTTAAGTCAATTTTGTGTGCAAAAACCTTTTGAAAACCGATTAAAAACCCGTAACCTTTTCAATTGGTTTTGGTTGAACCCATTAAATCGGTTACGACGAATCGGTTTCGGTTTAGGTTTCGTTCCCTAAAATGAATCGGTTTCATTCGGTTTCGGTTTCGGTTACGGTTTCGGTTGCCAACCCTGACTGGTAATGAAAATCATACATTTTTAATTTAGATAATTCAAGAACTGAAAATCCTTAATATATTGGTTTATTATACGTCACATTGTCAGCATTCAGCTGTATCGCAATCATATTATCTGCGAAATTCGTAGAGCTATGGAAATTAGGTTTAGCTATTAGAGCACGAGCACCCAAATCTTTACGATTACTCTCCCACTCAGTTACGATTTTCACATTTTTCCTTTTATCAACATTTTCCATTGTTTTTCCATATACCGCATTATTTAAAAGTTTAAAAAAATTTGTTTCAAAATCGTTTTTAGCATTTGTTCTATGCACAGTATTTAGATCAATATATTTTTTTAACCAAGCTGATTGTCTAAACTTCAATATTCTGTGTATTTTAACTAATTTTAACCCATTTTTAATACACTGTTGAAGAGTACGATAGTGTATTGTATAGTTTCTTTTGTTTGTTAAATCAGGAATTAGTTTTTTAATATTATGATGCAGAATTGGTGGTTTTTTATAACCCTTATATTAACTTGCTTTGGGCGGACTATATATATATATATATATATATCCTCAAATCTGCGGCGAGCTTTTTCATACACTTCCACATGAGCTAGAGAGCTGAAATTTGGAACACTGATAGAACTCCGGTGACAATGCATTCTATTCCATCAGAGGCGTAGGGGGCCGTGGGGAGACTCAACATGGCATAACTTCCATTTCCCTCAAGCTACAATGTTGAAATTTGGTAGGTGAGTTCTTATTGACAAAATGAAATTTTTTACCCTTTGGAAAGGGGGGTGTGGGGGCAAAGGGGAGCGGGATGGAGCCAAGTTAAAGACCTAACTTTCGTATTTTGTTAGCTACAAGGCTGAAATTTTTTACTTAGGTTCGCATTCGGGAAAAAGAATAAAAAAGGGGAAAAAAAGGGGGAAAAAGGGGGGAAAAAAATTTAAAAAAAAAAAAATAGAAAATAAAAACAGAGTAAAAAACAAGTTTTTTAAAATAAAAACTTGTTTTTTACTCTGTTTTTTTTAATTCTGCACAGAACGGTAAGTCATTATGACTATCATGAAGCTCTTCAGGATAATCTAAATCAACTTCTAGAATATACCCAAAAGTTGAGTTTTCCTCTACATCTAAAATATTAAAGCTATCTACATTTTCTAACCACTCAAAGTCACTTTGAGGCAAACATTCCGACATTGCCCAACCATATAAATTATTTGCATCTAAGTACATTAAATATTTAGAAGGTTTGCTGCAATCGTATGTTTGGAGATATTTATGATTAGCAACTGACTGACGTTTGGAGCATTGTACTATGCCCCCTCTAATACCATTTTTAACGAAATTATATATATTAATATCGGTGAACAATTCCAATTTGCTTTCAGTAATTTTTAGCATTGCGTCCCTAGATAAACCGGGTGTTGTGTAATAATGACATGGATCAAGATGATAAATGGATTTACATACTTTACGGAAATTTTCAAAAATGTCAGTCAACAACAGTACATATGTCTTCAAATATAGAAGCATGTAGTCGTTTAAGGTTTGACATTTAAATGTAAACCAAACACTCAACGCATGTTCATAATCAGAATCACTACAGTCTTTATTCGTTAATAATGAAAAGAATTCTTTGCGAGAGGGTAACATATTTTCCTCCAATTTTTCAATTGAATCGACATAATCATAAGGAAATATACCTTTCCGTTTTAAAAGTTCATATTCTGAGGGATTTGAATATTCTGATTTTAGGATCTTGAAACTATCAGAATCTAAATATTTAGCTAAATTATCTAAACTTGAGGGCATAAATCTAAAAGAACATAAATCTAAAAGAAATCTTAACTGTAAAATATAATTTTCTGTTATATGAATTCTCTTTGTAATAGAAATATACAATTCTTTACTTAGAGGAATAACGCTTATATCCCCAGGATACGTCTCTAGTGCCTTTACAAATAAATGACAGTCATAGCCAGAAAAATTATGGAAAATTATGGGAATAAATCTCGGTACTTGATAGTCTAAATTGCATTTTGAATGTGCTGGACCACGGTACTGACCAGTTAAGTGACAATGATCAATGACTCTGTCATCACCCAAAATTTGATTGCAAATATGACAATTTACGCTATTTGATTGTGTTTCTCTTTCGTACAGTTCTAAAGGAATTAGTGGTACTACTTTCATTAAATAGTTTTCAGCTAAATCCTTTGTATCTTCTACCAAAGACTTTATAAAAACATCAATTACATTACTACCTGAATGGGTTTTAAACTTATTCAGAGTAAAATAAAAAGATGATTTTATAAAGTAGCTGAAAGCAATTGGTATGTGCTTCTGAATATTTATAGAATTTTTTGATGTAGACGTATTCTTTTTACTCAAAATGCACTCAAAATCTGCATATATAACAAATGGTACATCTTGCTTATTTTTAAAATTTTTAAATTCTAGAATATTGTCCACATCTGTTGGCATTTTTGTAACCACTTTGTTTTATTCCATTTTATGTTTTGTTAGTGACGCTTCACTAGGTAAGTGTTGTAAACAAAAATTGCAAAAATAATAAACACCCTTATGTTTTGAAACTTGCGTACGCAATAGTCGACTAATGTTTTTTATCCATACAAAATGTGAATTAGTACCATCGCTATTCTGCACGTACAACAAGTTTATATGTATATTTTTTTCACAACGCGTCTTATAATACGGACCGACAATTAATTTTTTTCCTCATCGCATCCAAATACATTTAAACTTATATTGGGATTATTTTCTTCAAATATAACAACGTCTTCAATAGATAAAGGAAAGCTTAAATTTGCAAAATCTATACTTACACCAGTGGAAAGTGTTATAAGACGATTATTTATAATTAAAATGTACTGTGAATATTTTTGTTTCAAATCATCGTTTTCTAATGCTGATATTACAGGCCATTTAAAACAATATTCGTCATTGTTTTTAATATTGATACACGCATGTTTATTCCGAATAAACAATGGTAGTTCCATATATTTTGATCCTTTTATTGGGGCATATTTGTTTATATTTACTTCTACTTTATGTATACATATTAGAGACCAACCGCTATCTCTTTCTTTTAATGATTCCATTTTATTTATTATTTCTGAACAAAGATTATCGAATAAATGTCCTAATTCTACATCATTTTGAATAATAATCATCTTTGTTTGAAATGACTTGATGCTTATTTCAGCACTATCATCGGTTTCAATTTCATTATTTTTTGTAAATTTTACATATTCTGCAAACAGTTCAATGTTGCATTTTATGATGATATGTTCTAACAAAACATTTTTCAAATTATTTATAATGCTTTGTTTAGCATTTTTTAGCAATGTGTCGGGTACAAGCACATCTTCTTTTTTATTTGTGTATACAAACGTTTGTATACGCGACTTAAATAGACTCTTAATGATGTGCGTATCATCATTAAGAAGAATAATGCAATTCTCCTTATGGTTGTTAGTTCTATTGTGACGACTCCGGTCCCTTTTTTTATATCTAAATTGCATTGTTTACACCGTTCATAACTACACGATGGCGATTGCTCATCAATATTTTTAACTTCATGATGGCATCTGATTATATGTTTTTATAAATAAGCCTTTTTTGAAAAGACTTTATTGCAAATATTACATTTGAAACAGGTCAGACCATGTTTACTATTAAAATGTCTTTTTAAATTATACTTTGATGATAATGTTTCACCACATACCTCACATATATATTTATCACGCGATTGTTGTACGGGAGTTAGTGTAGTCATTTTGATTTTTTTTCTTTTTAAATAATTATTGCTAAAAATAAATTTAAATAATTAATATATGTGTATTAAAAAAAAAAATGTATTTACTTCTGAGATTGTGTTGTTGATGCTGGTGCTGTTGCTGTTATTGATGCTGCTGGTTTCTTTTAGCTATCGAGTATGTTAAACTATTTGTCTGTTACTCCCTTTATATATGAGAAATAAGTTCAGAAGACCCATGGATTTTTTTGTTTGGGAGGTAGCCAATTTCAAACCACACGAGAAAATATTTTTGACTTTTTTGGAAAAGTTATCCGCTGTTGTTGCTTTAAACTTTAAAGGCATCAATTCGTAAACAAATGCATACTCCTGGTAGAATATAAAAAGCGTCTGGACCGTTGCTTGTTTAAATAAATCAAAAGTCTTTTATTGGGTTTTGTTTCCCTTTATTTAGTACTAGCTGTTACATACCCGGCGTTGCACGGGTTGTATAAAATTTTAAAATAAATATATATAGGAATTTTCGACAACTTCAATGGCGCTGTAGTTTATGGTTTATTACCCCCCGTAAAACTTGGTGCCAGTTGTAATCCCACTCGGTAAGAATCACCCAAAAAAAGTCCAAGGACGCATTTGGTGGCAGCTGTAATCCCACCCGGTATGATTCAGCCAAAAAAAGTCCAAGGACGCACTTGGTGGCAGTAGTAATCCAACCCGGCATGATCCACCCAAAAAATCTCCAAGGACGCAATTGGTGGCAGTTGTTATCCCACCCGGTATGATTCACAAAAAAAGAGTCCAAGAACACACTTGGTGGCAGCTGCAATCCCACCCCGCGTGATTCAGCCAAAAAATGTCCAAGGACGCTCTTGGTTCCAGTTGTAATCCTACCCGGTATTATTCACCCAAAATATGTCCAAGGACGCTCTTGGTTCCAGTTGTAATCCTACCCGGTATGATTCACCCAAAATATGTCCAAGGAAGCACTTGGTGTCAGGTTGTAATCCCACCCGGCATGAGCCACCCAAAAAATGTCCAAGGACGCACTTGGTGGCAGCTGTAATCCCACCCGGTATGATTCAGCCAAAAAAAGTCCAAGGACGCAATTGGTGGCAGTTGTAATCCCACCCGGTATGATTCACCCAAAAAATGTCCAAGGACTCACTTGGTGGCAGCTGCAATCCCACCCGGCATGATTCAGCCAAAAAAAGTCCAAGGACGCACTTGATGGCAGCTGCAATCCCACCCGGCATGATTTAGCCAAAAAAAGTCCATTGACGCACTTGGTGGCAGTTGTAATCCCACCCGGTATGATTCACCCAAAAAATGTCCAAGGACGCACTTGGTGGCAGCTGTAATCCCACCCGGCATGATTCAGCCAAAAAAAGCCCAAGGACGCACTTGGTGGCAGTTGCAATACCACCCGGTATGATTCACCCAAAAAATGACCAAGGAAGTACTTGGTGGTAGCTGTAATCCCACCCGGCATGATTCAGCCAAAAAAAAGTCCAAGGACGCACTTGGTGGCAGTTGTAATCCCACCCGGTATGATTCACCCAAAAAATGTGCAAGGGCGCAGTTGGTGGCATGGACCTTTTAATATTCGATAGTTACTATGTTACATTTTGATATTATTTTTTGATGCTTGAGAGGTGGCACGCCCCGTTGTCCAAATCCAACCTGTTATGTCCTATTGCAAATTCCATTACTAACACAATTTTTCCTTAAAATTTCAACTAGAGAGTGGACTATCTTCCGCTATACCGAAGCTGAGATACCCCCACACTGTAGGAAGAAGTACCTCGAATATAAAAAAATGTGGTCTCAAGACCCTATTTTGACCCAATTATAAATGGTTTTGGAGCCCGGAACATGTCCAAAATCCATTTCTAAAAATTTCCAATCAAATCCACCAAAAAAAAATTTTGGTCTCAAGACCCCATTCAGACCTCTATATATGTGGCTTCGGAACCTCGGACCATGTCAAAAATACGTTTCTAAACATTTCCAATCGAATACAACAATAAACTAGAGAGTGGACTATCTTCGGCTATACCGAAGTTGAAATACCCCCACACAGTAGGAAGAAGTACCTCGAACATATAAAAATGTGGTCTCAAGACCCTATTTTGAGCCAATTATAGGTGATTTTGGAGCCCGGACCATGTCCAAAATCCATTTCTAAAAATTTCCAATTAAATCCACAAAAAAAAAAAATTGGTCTCAAGACCCCATTTAGACCCTTATATATGTGGCTTCGGAACCTCGGACCATGTCAAAAATACCTTTCTAAACATTTCCAATCGAATACAACAATAAAAAATTGTTACCTTTTTTTCGGTGTATGGGAGCCACGCCCAGTTTTTGTCCGATTTGGCTGATTCTCGAACTTGATCTCAGTATTCACGAGAAAAACATGTACCCAAAGTTTCAAGTCGATATCTCCAAAACTGCGACCGCTATCGTGCGGACGGACAGACGGACAGACGGACAGACGGACAGACGGACAGACGGACAGACGGACAGACGGACAGACGGACAGACGGACAGACAGACGGACATCGCTAAATCGACTCAGGAGGTGATACTGATCAAGAATATATATACTTTTCCTTACCGGACACGCCTCCTTATGGGCGTTACAAACGTTGTGACAAAGTGAGTATACCCTGCCACAGTGAGTGTGGGGGTATAAAAAGACTTGAACAATTTTTACCTTTTTTTTCGGTGTATGGGAGCCACGCCCCGTTTTTGTCCGATTTGGCTGATTCTCGAACTTGATCTCAGTATTCACGAGAAAAACATGTACCCAAAGTTTCAAGTCGATATCTCCAAAACTGCGACCTCTATCGTGCGGACGGACAGACGGACAGACGGTCAGACGGACAGACGGACAAACGGACAGACGGACAGACGGACGGACAGACAGACGGACATCGCTAAATCGACTCAGGAGGTGATGCTGATCAAGAATATATATACTTTTCCATACCGGACACGCCTCCTTATGGGCGTTACAAACGTTGTGACAAAGTGAGTATACCCTGCCACAGTGTGTGTGGGGGTATAAAAAATCAGTAAAGCCGTTTAATTGTGATATGGGGTAGAAAATTGTATGGGCGGTGCCACGCCCCTTGTCCAATTATTCCCATTTTCGACACATAGCTGGGAAAACATACTATACAGCTCCATTCCAAATTTCACTAAAATATATCCAATAGTTGCTTAATTAGCTGGTATTTAAGTTATGTGTTGTGTGGGAGGTGACACTCCCCTTTGTCCAATTATTCCCATATTCGACACATAGCTGGGAAAACATACTGTACAACTCCATTCCAAATTTCACTAAAATATATCCAATAGTTGCTTAATTAGCTGGTATTTAAGTTATGTGTTGTGTGGGAGGTGCCACGCCCCTTTGTCCAAGTATTCCCATATTCGACACATAGCTGGGAAAACATACTATATAGCTCCATTCCAAATTTCATTAAAATATATCCAATAGTTGCTTAATTAGCTGTTATTTAAGTTACGTGATGTGTGGGCGGTGCCACACCCCTTGTCCAATTATTCCCATTTTCGACACATAGCAGTACAACTCCATTCCAAATTTCACTAAAATATATCCAATAGTTGCTTAATTAGCTGGTATTTAAGTTATGTGTTTTGTGGGAGGAGCCACGCCCCTTTGTCCAATTATTCCCATATTCGACACATAGCTGGGAAAACATACTATACAGCTCCATTCCAAATTTCATTAAAATATATCCAATAGCTGCTTAATTAGCTGTTATTTAAGTTACGTGTTGTGTGGGCGGTGCCACGCCCCTTGTCCAATTATTCCCATTTTCGACACATAGCAGTACAACTCCATTCCAAATTTCACTAAAATATATCCAATAGTTGCTTAATTAGCTGGTATTTAAGTTATGTGTTTTGTGGGAGGTGCCACCCCCCTTTGTCCAATTATTCCCATATTCGACACATAGCTGGGAAAACATACTATACACCTCCATTCCAAATTTCATTAAAATATATCCAATAGTTGCTTAATTAGCTGTTATTTAAGTTACGTGTTGTGTGGGCGGTGCCACGCCCCTTGTCCAATAATGCTCATATTTGGCATAAAGCTTGGAAAAGTTATTATGCAACTTCGTGCTAAATTTCGTATTTATTATTCAATTTTCTATTCAAATTCAATTCAATAGTTACTAAATTACCTTGTAGACATATTTTGTGTTGTATGGGAGGTGCCACGCCCATTTGTCCAATCCCAACCGCATATAGCCTATGTTACATGTCGATACCTATAGAATTTATCCTGAAAGTTTCAAGAGAATCGGTACAGCCGTTTAGCCGTGATTGAGGGACAAACAGACATACAGACATACAGACATACAGACATACAGACATACAGACATACAGACATACAGACAGACACACACTCAGTTTTATAATATATATATAGGGATAAACAAACTACATTGCTACATTGTATGCTACAGTAAGTATGCTAGAGTATAAGCGATCCGCTGCTGTTGCTTTAAATGAATCAAACGTATACAGAATCAATCTCCTGTTAGAATATTAAAAGCGTCTGGATCGTTGATTGTTTAAATAAATCAAAAGTCTTTTATTGGGTTTTGTTTCCCTTTATTTAGTATAAACAAACTACATTGCTACATTGTATGCTACAGTAAGTATGCTAGAGTATAAGCGATCCGCTGCTGGTGCTTTAAATGAATCAAACGTATACAGAATCAATCTCCTGTTAGAATATTAATAGCGTCTGGATCGTTGATTGTTTAAATAAATCAAAAGTCTTTTATTGGGTTTTGTTTCCCTTTATTTAGTATAAGCAAACTACATTGCTACATTGTATGCTACAGTAAGTATGCTGGAGTATTAGGGCTCCGCTGCTGCTGTTTTAAAGGAATCAAACGTAAACAGATATACTCCTGCTGGAATATTAAAAGTGTCTGGTTGTTGATTGTTTAAAAATAAAAAATCAAACGTGTTTAATTTAGTTTTGTTCAGTCTGATTTAGTTTTGCATTTTCGTGGTATGAAATCATGTATAAAAGCATGGTGATGTACTCTATCTATAAAGCAGTTATGTTTCAGTCGCATAGTCAGAGACACTTATAGCACATCAAAATACAAAGTATAAAAAAAAAAAACATTTTAGAACGAAAAAATGAACGCTGGACTCCAAAAATTATTTAAAAGTGGAAATATGTCCCAAAAAAAATCTCTCAGTTCACAACATGCTTTTAGCTAAAAAGTATGTGATTTCAAAAATTGAACGCGCTGAAACTCGGTACTGGCAAAAAGTGAGATGTTTGCTGGACAATGAATATTTGGTGTATCTACCACCAATGTTTAATACCACATTAAAGGAAGAGCACATAGAGAATATCGGTTCAAATCAATTTCATTTGATTAGGGAGGACAATGAAGGATTTTCTGAACTAAATATATGCTCTATTAAAGGTACAGCAATACTTTTTTTATTATATTCTATTTTCTAATTATACCCCCACACTCACTGTGGCAGGGTATACTCACTTTGTCACAACGTTTGTAACGCCCATAAGGAGGCGTGTCCGGTATGGAAAAGTATATGTATTCTTGATCAGTATCACCTCCTGAGTCGATTTAGCGATGTCCGTCTGTCTGTCCGTCTGTCCGTCTGTCCGTCTGTCCGTCTGTCCGTCCGCACGATAGCGGTCGCAGTTTTGGAGATATCGACTTGAAACTTTGGGTACATGTTTTTCTCGTGAATACTGAGATCAAGTTCGAGAATCAGCCAAATCGGACAAAAACTGGGCGTGGCTCCCATACACCGAAAAAAAAGGTAAAAATTTTTTATTGTTGTATTCGATTGGAAATGTTTAGAAACGTATTTTTGACATGGTCCGAGGTTCCGAAGCCACATATATAAGGGTCTAAATGGGGTCTTGAGACCAATTTTTTTTTTTTTTGTGGATTTAATTGGAAATTTTTAGAAATGGATTTTGGACATGGTCCGGGCTCCAAAACCACCTATAATTGGCTCAAAATAGGGTCTTGAGACCACATTTTTATATGTTCGAGGTACTTCTTCCTACTGTGTGGGGGTATTTCAGCTTCGGTATAGCCGAAGATAGTCCACTCTCTAGTTGTATATTATTATTATTATTATACCCCCACACTCACTGTGGCAGGGTATACTAACTTTGTCACAACGTTTGTAACGCCCATAAGGAGGCGTGTCCGGTATGGAAAAGTATATATATTCTTGATCAGTATCACCTCCTGAGTCGATTTAGCGATGTCCGTCTGTCTGTCCGTCCGTCTGTCCGTCTGTCCGTTCGCACGATAGAGGTCGCAGTTTTGGAGATATCGACTTGAAACTTTTTTTACATGTTTTTCTCGTGAATACTGAGATCAAGTTCGAGAATCAGCCAAATCGGACAAAAACTGGGCGTGGCTCCCATACACCGAAAAAAAAGGTACAAATTTTTCAAGTCTTTTTATACCCCCACACACACTGTGGCAGGGTATACTCACTTTGTCACAACGTTTGTAACGCCCATAAGGAGGCGTGTCCGGCATGGAAAAGTATATATATTCTTGATCAGTATCACCTCCTGAGTCGATTTAGCGATGTCCGTCTGTCTGTCCGTCTGTCCGTCTGTCCGTCTGTCCGTCCGCACGATAGCGGTCGCAGTTTTGGAGATATCGACTTGAAACTTTGGGTACATGTTTTTCTCGTGAATACTGAGATCAAGTTCGAGAATCAGCCAAATCGGACAAAAACTGGGCGTGGCTCCCATACACCGAAAAAAAAGGTAAAAATTGTTCAAGTCTTTTTTATTGTTGTATTCGATTGGAAATGTTTAGAAACGTATTTTTGACATAGTCCGAGGTTCCGAAGCCACATATATAAGGGTCTGAATGGGGTCTTGAGACCAAAATTTTTTTTTTGGTGGATTTGATTGGAAATTTTTAGAAATGGATTTTGGACATGTTCCGGGCTCCAAAACCACCTATAATTGGGTCAAAATAGGGTCTTGAGACCACATTTTTTTATATTCGAGGTACTTCTTCCTACAGTGTGGGGGTATTTCAGCTTCGGTATAGCCGAAGATAGTCCACTCTCTAGTTTATTGTTGTATTCGATTGGAAATGTTTAGAAACGTATTTTTGACATGGTCCGAGGTTCCGAAGCCACATATATAAGGTCTAAATGGGATCTTGAGACCAATTTTTTTTTTTGGTGGATTTAATTGGAAATTTTTAGAAATGGATTTTGGACATGGTCCGAGGTTCCGAAGCCACATATATAAGGGTCTAAATGGGGTCTTGAGACCAATTTTTTTTTTTGTTGGATTTAATTGGAAATTTTTAGAAATGGATTTTGGACATGGTCAGGGCTCCAAAACCACCTATAACTAGCTCAAAATAGGGTCTTGAGACCACATTTTTTTATGATCGAGGTACTTCTTCCTACTGTGTGGGGGTATTTCAACTTCGGTATAGCCGAAGATAGTCCACTCTCTAGTTTTTTATCTCTTTTCAGATTCCGAAAATAAACTGTAAAAGAGTAATGCTACTGATGCAGTTATATTCATAATTTTTAGATCTACACACACACACACACACACACACACACATAATCTTATTTTACTTTTATATGCATTTCTAAAAATAAAAAAAAAATTAAATGAATTTAAAAAAATGTCTTCGTCGATGTTATTATTTTTTCTTCTTTCCTTCTGCTTGTAGGAATTCAAAGTCAGCTATTTTGATCACCGCACTTGGATGTGCAATTATAAAAGTTAAAAACGTGAATACTTAGTGAGAGAAAACGATGTTTTATAAAGTTTAAATTATGTTTTTCTGTTTTATTCTTTTTTCAAGTAATTCATATTTTGACATAAGATCCTCAATATCAATACATTTTCTAGCATATGAGTAGCAGCTACACGTATCTGGTCCTACTGTACAATTGTCGTTGCTCCAAGAACAGTTCCTAATATGTGTTCCATGTTTTGATGTACACATTCCAACACACTCGACATTAGTAACCAGAATTAAACCATCCACAAGTCTTGTCCAATGTTCCTCCATAATAAGATCTTTATATTGATCCAAAATTTTTTAATTTTAAGCGATAACAACATGTTTTAACAATTGCTAATTTACAACTAGTCCATACAAACTCCAACCAGAAACTTTAACCCGAATCAGTCCAAGCGTAACTATATGATCACGTCAGCAAAAGTATATTTACGAATAATTCGAAAAAAAGTTCTGGGCTAATACAGGTTAATATAAAGATCCCGCTAATCTGGGCTGATTCAATTGTGAAATATAAAATTTTTGGGCTTTCAGCCCAGACAGCAACCAAAAATCAAAAGATCTCCCGCTAATCTGGGCTGATTCAATTGTGAAATATAAAATTTTTGGCTTTCAGCCTAGACAGCAACCAAAAATCAAAAGATCTCCCGCTAGGTGGCTGTCCCTATCGACATAGCAATGAAACTCTCTGATCGGCGATCGCAAGAGCGCAATTCAAAGCTTTCATCCAGAGACCCCCACAGATGGCGTTACTATCGACCAACCAAATCAATAGCCCTACCGCCAGGCAATTGCTAATTTACAACTAGTCCATACAAACTCCAACCAGAAACTTTAACCCGAATCAGTCCCAGCGTAACTATATGATCACGTCAGTAATAGTATATTTACGAATAATTCGAAAAAAAGTTCTGGGCTAATACAGGTTAATATAAAGATCCCGCTAATCTGGGCTGATTCAATTGTGAAATATAAAATTGTGAAATATAAAATTTTTGGGCTTTCAGCCCAGACAGCAACCCAAAAATCAAAAGATCTCCCGCTAATCTGGGCTGATTCAATTGTGAAATATAAAATTTTTGGCTTTCAGCCTAGACAGCAACCAAAAATTAAAAGATCTCCCGCTAGGTGGCTGTCCCTATCGACATAGCAATGAAACTCACTGATCGGCGATCGCAAGAGCGCAATTCAAAGCTTTCATCCAGAGACCCCCACAGATGGCGTTACTATCGACCAACCAAATCAAAAGCCCTACCGCCAGGCAATTGCTAATTTACAACTAGTCCATACAAACTCCAACCAGAAACTTTAACCCGAATCAGTCGCAGCGTAACTATATGATCACGTCAGCAATAGTATATTTACGAATAATTCGAAAAAAAGTTCTGGGCTAATACAGGCTAATATAAAGAAATTGTGAAAAATAAAATTTTTGGCTTTCAGCCTAGACAGCAACCAAACCAAAGACACCAACTAAAATTTTTGGCTTTCAGCCTAGACAGCAACCAAATCAAAGACACCAACCATATAAAAAGTGGCGAAACAAGCTTGTTGATGGAGGAGAGCTCGAGGGGAGGAGCAAAAAAGACCGAAAAGAGCTTAAATCTTTCAGTTTTTACACTGGAGGAATTTTGCTCCTTCTCACTAAACCCAGAAACCCCATATTAACACTACTGAAGTAACGAACTAATCGCCTTCTCACCAGAGCCACTAATGCTCATACAATACCTTTACCTAATATCGATTAACTTCGGCAAGCTGTATGCAAAACGCTTTCATGTATATACACCAGAGATCCTCACTGAAAGACACTGTTTCATGAACCACAGTAAAAATTCATTGCCTTTCTTCAAGTTCAGACACATTCCCATTCACAATTTTGAATCTGAACAGACATTCGCGCACAGGGCACAAAGGCAACGAGCAACAGTGAATATTCATCAAAGGCAGTGAATATTCATTGCCTTTTTGATGTCTCGTTGCCCTTGAACGAAAGCAACGAACTCGAGAGAATTATTCGTTGTTCGTCGCACGTTGCGACGAACAACGAAATAAATAAAAATTGAAATCTGCAAAAAAAAGAAAGGAAGAAATCTGCAAAAAAAAAGAAAGGAAGAAACGGTAAAAATTAAAAAAATATGGAATTATGTAAAAATAAGTATTCTCAACAAAATTAATTTTTTACCCTTTTATGCATTTCACTCTTTGACCATACTGTACGCACTAATTTTAATACTCGCATGCCAAAACCAAAATAGTTGCTTTTTTATTTATGTCGCGCATCGGCGTGCAAAAATATAGGTAGTTTTGAAAAAAAATTCTATTAACATTAAATCACTCACAATAACTTTTTTTCACTTTTTAGTTTTTTTTTCACATTTTAATTAAATTTTATATAGAGAATTCAAAATTTTTTCAATTATCAGAAAATATTTCACTTTACACAAAACGAATGCCATTTCTCCAAAAGAATATTATTTTTCATATGCAAACCTTACATTTTTTTTAAACTTTTTTTAATTTTTTTGAATTATTCCTTTTTTATACGAAAACCAAACAAAATTGGAGCGCCATCTTCTAATTCACTTCACAAATGGCAACTGATTAGAAAAACTGGTTTCCTCACAGATTACTCGGGTTTTGTTCGGCAATCTTCTCTCAAAGATAAACGAAACAAAGCCAAGCGCAAATCACTGAGTTTGGTTTGAACACACTACCGGTGCATTACCTAAGATTAGTTCGGAACCAATCTACAGCTCTACAAATTCTTGATTTACCGATTGTAGCTATAAAATAACTATATACCCTATAGATCCAGTAAATTGGGGGTCAGTTTTTTCTTGCAGGGTAGAAAAGTGAGCATTCATGCCGTTCACTGATATACACACACAAAAAATCATGTTTCACATATAAACAAAAATAGCTTCGACCTAAAGCTGCCACCTTTAAGAAAATAACACTGCCACAAGACTACCGTTTCCACCTAACACTATTTTCACCTATTACGGTGGTGTATTAGATTTTCATATTACACTTTCCTACACACTGCATATATTCCCAGTACAACATTAAGGTCCGCACACATCAACGCGAAGTATCGCAGCCGCAGCGAAACTTACTCAAAAATGTTTCTTGCAAATGCGAAAATATATTTGTTTAAGGTGAGAACTTTCATAAAACCAAATAAAAATGTGAATCATTTATACATTAAAATTCCCGAAAAAAAATACTACAAAATGAACAACTTTCTTAGAAGTCACTCATGAAATTGTAAAAGGGGAAATCAAAACTTAAAAAAAATTTATTTCTCGGAAAGCAGATTCTTGCTACAATAAAAAATTCAGATTCGGTTTTGGTACGTCAAAATACATAATACGAAAATAAAAATTGAAAAAATCCAATGAATTTAACGCTTTGCAATAAAAATAATCGACAATCGGAAATAATGTTTAGCCGTAACAGGTGAAAACATTGTTAGGTGGCAACGCTAGCCTTTTGAGATTTCATCGAAGATTTCATCGAAACAATATGAAATTTGTGGGGTTTTCGGGGTCGCTGATTTCGAATTTGATGTCGGAATTTAAGAATTTAAGATGGCGGAACTAATATGGCGGCCGAAATTTTAAGATTTCATCAAAACAGTATGAAATTTTATATAAGGGGGTTTTTGGGGTCGCTGATTTCGAATTTGATGTCGCATTTTCAAAATTCAAGATGGCGGAACCAATATGGCCCAGTAGGTGTAGGGTATATATAAGTCGGATTGCCCGACTGAAACTTACTCACTTGTTTTCAATTACTTTCATCACGATTCTCACAAACCACTATCGCCTATCTGATGCAGCTTCTTCTCAGGAATCCAAAAATGCCAAAAACCCGGTTTTCATGGAAATGGACATAGTATGGTTGTGCTTTAAGGTATCGATATTACAAACTATTTTTTTGGACATTGACACTATTTGGAACTATTTTGTTTGCCTTTTTGTACAAAATGGAACAACCCAAATATCATCCCTGGAGTAGACTCTTTTCTCGAATGTGTTTAAGTGAAAGGGGCATTAATTGCATTAAAATTCTAGGTTAGATCTGTGTCATTCTAGACATTCTAGACAAGGAAAAAATTACCAAACCATTTTTCCGCATCAAACTGGAATTTGACCCTAAAACCCTTAAACAAGTGAACCCCATCCTATATGCAATCTGCGATATTTACTACACCGAAGAGTCTGTGTTGAAGAGCCGCATACAATGCCAAAACTGCCAAGAATTTTGTCATTCGAAAAAATATTGTACACTTCCCAGTGTTTGTGTTATTTGTGGTGACCTTCACCAAACCCAATTGTGCTCAAAATCGAGAGAATACGAGCTCAACAAATTATTCACTTTGGCGTGCCACAAAAAATTTAAAACGACCCATAATTGCAGATTCGTTAATTCGTTTACCCAACGGAGACTGGGCGAGAAGTGATGCCGAAAAAGTTACTGCTTTAGCAAGTCACCTACAAAATGTGTTTACTCCAAACCCCCCAACTGCAAATTACCCGTTACCACAGCTCACAAACAGGCCAAACTAGAACCCGCTACTCATCAGAAGAAAAGCACTAATGATATTGCCAAGTTGAACGCAAAAAAGCTCCATGACTTAATAACGGCTAAAATGGTGAAAGAGCTACCATCAATTGCTGTTACTCACTTACTGCACGTATACAAAGCTATATTAAGAATAGGTGACTGGAAGGTATCGCAGATCACGATGATCCCAAAACCGGGAAAAGAACCCACAAACCTGAGTTCATATCGCCCAATAAACTTACTCTCTACCCTATCAAAACTTCCCAAGCAGACATCACGTTCACATACTGGCTTTTCAACCGTTGAAGAATGTTTTATATCTTGCATTGAGGTTTAATTCAAAATATATCATAGGCAGGGACTGGAACGAATATCGAAAGTTTAACTAAAATTTATATTTTAAAATTTTTATTTCATTTATGAAATATAAAAGTGTCTTATGTGAAGTTTGGAGCCAATCGGATACAGTATAAAGTGTCATCAAAATCCGAGCACCATTTCCAATGTTTTTAATTTTTGTATGGGGAAAAAGAAGTGCATTCCGCCCCGACTTTTCTTTAGCCGAATGTCTCCAAACTTCACATAAATCATTTTTATATATAAAGGAACCATACTGGCCATAAAGACACAGCTCAAATTGCTATTAATGATGCTAATAGTGATAATAAATCAAAATTTGAAAAAAAAGATATTTGAAAGTAGTTTCTTGGAATGTTGCCATATGGCAACAAATTTGCTTAACGGTCTAAAAATTTTCAATATCAAATTTATTGTATATGTGCTTAAATTTATATAAGTTTAGGTATTACATTTATGTGCACGCGCCACCTGCTCCTCCTAGTAGTAGCCTTGAACAAACTCTACAAATATTCATGCAAAATATGTCTCAATTTATGTCTGGTATGCAAAATATGATGCAAGAAATGATAAAGAATCAAAGTCTTTTACTACAACATCTGATGTCTAAGCCATGACTGGTCTAAAAATATCATTCTGGAATGCAAACGGCCTGTGTCATCACAAACTAGAACTTCTCGAGTTCTTGAAAGAGTCC
Organism: Heteromyza rotundicornis; assembly: GCA_951394025.1. NCBI lineage: Eukaryota > Metazoa > Arthropoda > Insecta > Diptera > Heleomyzidae > Heteromyza > Heteromyza rotundicornis. Next base: position 27,026,064 of record OX596012.1, read on the forward strand.
AGCATAGACGTTATGCTAATTTCTGAAACACACTTCACTGAAAACCACTTTTTCAATTTACCAGGATACAGACTCTATGACACAAAGCATCCAAGCGGAAACGCTAGAGGTGGAACCGCCATTCTCATTAAAAGTCGTATAAAACATTACGCTCTCCTGAATTATTGCACAGAATATATTCAAGCGACAAGTATTTCTCTCGATGAATACTTAAAAGGCCTAACATTAACAGCTATATACTACCCGCCCAGACACAAAATATCTGAGCAACAATTCCAGACTTTTTTCCATTCTCTTGGACAAAAGTATCTCGTTGCCGGCGATTTCAACGCCAAACATACATATTGGGGTTCTCGCCTTATATCGCCAAAGGGCAGGCTCCTGTTGAACACTGTCAACAGACTCGGTCTTGACGTGATCTCTTCTGGCACGCCAACTTACTGGCCAACTGACAGTCGCAAAACCCCCGATGTCATTGACTTTGCAGTCTTCAAAACTGTAAAAAGGAGCCAATTGTTTATTGAATACTCTCTAGATCTCTCATCAGACCATACGCCTACTATTATCACAATAAAGTATGCGCCAAGTTCTAAGGCCAATCCACCAGATAAACTGACCAGCAAACTCACAAACTGGCTCAAATATCGAAAGTATATAAGCTCCCACATTATCCCTAATGTGTCACTAAAAACGAAAGTTGAAATACACACAGCTGTAAGTAATTTCACACTTTTGCTTTCCCAAGCAGCTGCAGCGGAAACTCCCGCCAAAATCCCAATAAGCTCGACTCGCAGCTATGCAAAGTGTACTCCAAAGGACATAGAGCAGTTAATAAAAAATAAAAGGAAAATACGTCGCGATTGGCAAAACAACAGATCCCCAAATCTGAAAAAACAGCTTAATGATGTCTCTCGAATTCTAAAAAAACAGCTTGAGAGGAAATCCTAAAGAGAATTCCAGCTATTTGTTGAACATCTCGCACCCACGAAATCAACAAACTACTCGCTCTGGCGAGCTGCAAAAAATATGAAAAAACCAATACTGACAGAACCCACTATAAGGCTGCCAAATGGAAACTGGGCCAGAAGCGATGCAGAAATGGGTGCAGCTTTTGCCAACCACCTAAAAACCGTGTTCACCCCGAACACGACAGCTGGTGATATCCCAATACCAACATTAATCCCATATAATACCTCTTGTACAATCGCGATTAAAAAAAACGAACTTATGGAGGCAATAAACAAAAGCTTGGACCCGAAAAAAGCACCAGGACCGGACTTGATAACGCCAACAATGATAAAAGAACTGCCAACAGTTGCAATAACCCACTTATTGCACATATTTAACGCGATTCTCAGAACATGTCACTACCCAGATGATTGGAAACTATCTCAAGTTACAATGATACCCAAACCTGGAAAAGATCCCAGTAATGTGACGTCATACCGGCCTATAAGTTTGCTCTCTGTAATATCGAAACTCTTCGAAAAACTTTTAATAAAATTGATTCTACCGAAAATTCTAGAAAAACAAGTGATTCCCGATCACCAGTTTGGCTTCCGCGAAAAGCGTGGCACTATTGAGCAAGTGCACCGCATTGTTGACTCAATAAAAGGCACTTTCGAAAATAAACAGTATTGCTCCGCTGTTTTCCTCGATATCACCCAGGCCTTCGATAAAGTCTGGCACGAAGGACTTATTTACAAACTAGAATATGCTGTATATATCCCGCTAATATGCACTGTCTATTCAAAAACTACCTCACGAATAGAAAATTTGTAGTAAAATACAAAAGCTTTGTCTCCCGAAAATACGAAATACTGGCCGGAGTACCACAAGGCAGTGTCCTCGCGCCCCTGCTATATATTCTCTATACTATAAAGTGATAGAACTCTCATATCGACTTTTGCTGATGACACTGCTATCATGTGCTCTCACTCAAACCCAGACATGGCATCTCTATACGTGCAAAAACACTTGGACATTCTAAGTAATTGGCTACATCGATGGAAAATCAAGGTCGATGAATCCAGAAGCTGTCACTTAACCTTCACTCTAAGAAGGGGCACGTGTCCTGCTCTGAAGATAAACGGCCAAGTCGTCCCTGAAAGTTCCGAAACCAAGTATCTTGGAATGCATCTCGATCGCCGACTCACATGGCATAAACATATTGAATCCAAAATCACTCAGATCAAATTAAAGCAATTGGAACTAAATTGGCTAATCTCAAGGGCATCAAAGCTAAATCTCACATACAAAGTCCAAATATACAAAAGTATAATAAAACCCATATGGACATATGGAATTGAACTCTGGGGCACTGCCTCTCCCTCGAACGTGGAAAAACTCCAGAGAGTCCAATCTAAAATCCTGAGACAAATTGCCAGAGCCCCTTGGTATATAAAAAATACTAACATCCACAGAGACCTGAATATACCTGCAGTAAAAGACGAAATTCCAAAACTAGCTAGAATGTTTCACCCAAACATTCTAGCTAGAAACTGAGACCTCTGAATCCTTCACGTCTCAAACGAAACTAATATATTCCCCATATATTAGTTACGATAACTCCACATTGCCTAAATCAATGGATATAGGGCAAATAGTTTTAATCTGAATATTATAATAATAAGCTGAATTTCTGAATTTTTGAAAAATCATTGTTAGACCTAAGTTTTTATTAGGTGATTCAATTGAATAAAATTACTAAAAAAACAAAAAAAAAAAACATTTAAAAATGAATTTTTAAAAAAAAAAAAAGTTTTTTCCTAAATAATACATTAAATATCTTTACATTTACTTATATATTAAAGTTAATCAAAGTCAAATTCATTGTAAGTGTGCATTTATTTACACAAATTTTATTCAGGACAGTTCAAAATAAATTTTTTTTTAACATAAACTTTTTTTACATAAAATACATATAATATAATGCATACAATAATCTCTTACTTATATAAAATTCTTTGTGAGTAGGTTTGTAGGTTTGTAGGGTTGTTCCCTTATAACTCAAGAAATACTTAACCGATTTTAATGAAACACATTCCCAAATGTGGGTAATTTCATTGATCTCATCATAGGCTATATGCCATTTCATTAAATTTGGGCGTTCGAGGTGGGCGTGGCAAATATTATTCTAAAATGCTATAATTTATGCAGTGTTTAACCGATTTCGCTGAAATTTTATATGTGGTTTTGGGTAATGAATTGGTAATATGTTGATTCTGAAAATTTGCAGTCCGCCCGCCACGCCCTGAAATTTTTAAAGCTCTGTAACTCGGGTCCTTTTCAAGGGATTCCGCTGAAATTTTGGATTTGGTGCTGGGAGGTGAATGGGCAGAGGGATGACTATTGAAATTTAAGATCCGCCCACTGCCACGCCCTAAAATTTTTAAAGCTCTGTAACTCGGGTCCTATTCAAGGGATTTCGCTGAAATTTTGGATTTCGTGCTGGGTGGTGAATGGGCAGAGGGTTGACTATTGAAATTTAAGATCCGCCCACTGCCACGTCCTAACATTTTTAAAGCTCTGTAACTCGGGTCCTATTCAAGGGATTTCGCTGAAATTTTGGATTTGGTGCTGGGAGGTGAATGGGCAGAGGGATGACTATTGAAATTTAAGATCCGCCCACTGCCACGCCCTAAAATTTTTAAAATAAAAGGAAAATACGTCGCGATTGGCAAAACAACAGATCCCCAAATCTGAAAAAACAGCTTAATGATGTCTCTCGAATTCTAAAAAAACAGCTTGAGAGGAAATCCTAAAGAGAATTCCAGCTATTTGTTGAACATCTCGCACCCACGAAATCAACAAACTACTCGCTCTGGCGAGCTGCAAAAAATATGAAAAAACCAATACTGACAGAACCCACTATAAGGCTGCCAAATGGAAACTGGGCCAGAAGCGATGCAGAAATGGGTGCAGCTTTTGCCAACCACCTAAAAACCGTGTTCACCCCGAACACGACAGCTGGTGATATCCCAATACCAACATTAATCCCATATAATACCTCTTGTACAATCGAGATTAAAAAAAACCAACTTATGGAGGCAATAAACAAAAGCTTGGACCCGAAAAAAGCACCAGGACCGGACTTGATAACGCCAACAATGATAAAAGAACTGCCAACAGTTGCAATAACCCACTTATTGCACATATTTAACGCGATTCTCAGAACATGTCACTACCCAGATGATTGGAAACTATCTCAAGTTACAATGATACCCAAACCTGGAAAAGATCCCAGTAATGTGACGTCATACCGGCCTATAAGTTTGCTCTCTGTAATATCGAAACTCTTCGAAAAACTTTTAATAAAATTGATTCTACCGAAAATTCTAGAAAAACAAGTGATTCCCGATCACCAGTTTGGCTTCCGCGAAAAGCGTGGCACTATTGAGCAAGTGCACCGCATTGTTGACTCAATAAAAGGCACTTTCGAAAATAAACAGTATTGCTCCGCTGTTTTCCTCGATATCACCCAGGCCTTCGATAAAGTCTGGCACGAAGGACTTATTTACAAACTAGAATATGCTGTATATATCCCGCTAATATGCACTGTCTATTCAAAAACTACCTCACGAATAGAAAATTTGTAGTAAAATACAAAAGCTTTGTCTCCCGAAAATACGAAATACTGGCCGGAGTACCACAAGGCAGTGTCCTCGCGCCCCTGCTATATATTCTCTATACTATAAAGTGATAGAACTCTCATATCGACTTTTGCTGATGACACTGCTATCATGTGCTCTCACTCAAACCCAGACATGGCATCTCTATACGTGCAAAAACACTTGGACATTCTAAGTAATTGGCTACATCGATGGAAAATCAAGGTCGATGAATCCAGAAGCTGTCACTTAACCTTCACTCTAAGAAGGGGCACGTGTCCTGCTCTGAAGATAAACGGCCAAGTCGTCCCTGAAAGTTCCGAAACCAAGTATCTTGGAATGCATCTCGATCGCCGACTCACATGGCATAAACATATTGAATCCAAAATCACTCAGATCAAATTAAAGCAATTGGAACTAAATTGGCTAATCTCAAGGGCATCAAAGCTAAATCTCACATACAAAGTCCAAATATACAAAAGTATAATAAAACCCATATGGACATATGGAATTGAACTCTGGGGCACTGCCTCTCAGAGAGTCCAATCTAAAATCCTGAGACAAATTGCCAGAGCCCCTTGGTATATAAAAAATACTAACATCCACAGAGACCTGAATATACCTGCAGTAAAAGACGAAATTCCAAAACTAGCTAGAATGTTTCACCCAAACATTCTAGCTAGAAACTGAGACCTCTGAATCCTTCACGTCTCAAACGAAACTAATATATTCCCCATATATTAGTTACGATAACTCCACATTGCCTAAATCAATGGATATAGGGCAAATAGTTTTAATCTGAATATTATAATAATAAGCTGAATTTCTGAATTTTTGAAAAATCATTGTTAGACCTAAGTTTTTATTAGGTGATTCAATTGAATAAAATTACTAAAAAAACAAAAAAAAAAAACATTTAAAAATGAATTTTTAAAAAAAAAAAAAGTTTTTTCCTAAATAATACATTAAATATCTTTACATTTACTTATATATTAAAGTTAATCAAAGTCAAATTCATTGTAAGTGTGCATTTATTTACACAAATTTTATTCAGGACAGTTCAAAATAAATTTTTTTTTAACATAAACTTTTTTTACATAAAATACATATAATATAATGCATACAATAATCTCTTACTTATATAAAATTCTTTGTGAGTAGGTTTGTAGGTTTGTAGGGTTGTTCCCTTATAACTCAAGAAATACTTAACCGATTTTAATGAAACACATTCCCAAATGTAGGTAATTTCATTGATCTCATCATAGGCTATATGCCATTTCATTAAATTTGGGCGTTCGAGGTGGGCGTGGCAAATATTATTCTAAAATGCTATAATTTATGCAGTGTTTAACCGATTTCGCTGAAATTTTATATGTGGTTTTGGGTAATGAATTGGTAATATGTTGATTCTGAAAATTTGCAGTCCGCCCGCCACGCCCTGAAATTTTTAAAGCTCTGTAACTCGGGTCCTTTTCAAGGGATTCCGCTGAAATTTTGGATTTGGTGCTGGGAGGTGAATGGGCAGAGGGATGACTATTGAAATTTAAGATCCGCCCACTGCCACGCCCTAAAATTTTTAAAGCTCTGTAACTCGGGTCCTATTCAAGGGATTTCGCTGAAATTTTGGATTTCGTGCTGGGTGGTGAATGGGCAGAGGGTTGACTATTGAAATTTAAGATCCGCCCACTGCCACGTCCTAACATTTTTAAAGCTCTGTAACTCGGGTCCTATTCAAGGGATTTCGCTGAAATTTTGGATTTGGTGCTGGGAGGTGAATGGGCAGAGGGATGACTATTGAAATTTAAGATCCGCCCACTGCCACGCCCTAAAATTTTTAAAGCTCTGTAACTCGGGTCCTTTTCAAGGGATTTCGGTGAAATTTTGGATTTGGTGCTGGGAGGTGAATGGGCAGAGGGATGACTATTGAAATTTAAGATCCGCCCACTGCAGAGGGATGACTTGCACAATCTATTTTTATTTCAGTTGCTTAAATAATACATATAACATTTATACGTTAACACGAAATTACAAAATTATTGCGAAGCTGTGGGTATAAGCTAGTTTAATATAAAAATGCTGAAAAAAAATCAGAAGGACAAAATTATAGGTATATTTTCATTGAACGTGTAGCAACTGTGGCAATATTCAAATTTAGACACGTACAAAAATGGAATTGTTGCCAACTGGCAACACGTGCATTTTAAAAAATCAGAGGCGTAGGGGGCCGTGGGAGGACTCAAACCCCTTTTTTTTTAAACATGGCATAACTTCCGATTCCTTCAAGCTACAATGATGGTAGGTGGGTTCTTATTGACAAAATGATTTCTTATACCCTTTGGAAAGGGGGGTGTGGGGAAAAAGGGGAGCAGGATGGAGCCAATTTAAAGTTCTAACTTTCGTATTTTTTAAGCTACAGGGCTGAATTGGGGAAAAAGAGTAAAAAAGGGGAAAAAGGGGGGAGAAAAATAATTTTAAAAAAAGAGGAAAATAAAAAAGAGTAAAAAACAAAATGATATTAGGAACAAAGTAGCCAAAAACCCTTAATTTTAAATCGAAATTGCGGAAATTAATTTAAAGGAAATTTATTTTCTGCTTTTTAGTCGGTTAAAGGGTTATATTTTAAAAAACTAGTTTTTTCTTTTTTATTTTCCACTTTTTTTAAAATTTTTTTTTAGTTGTGTCTTTATTGCAGGGAATGAGCGATATATCGAGTTACTAACATTTTCGAATACTTCTTCTTGGCTTTGCTTCACCTAACCATGTTAATAATAATAAAAGGGGATTTACACTGCAACCGTTGGTCTTTTGTGACCTAACCATGTTAATAAATTAGAAAATCTGCATGAATACCTGGACGATAAAATATCAATGTCTGCAGTAGGGATTGGAATCCCGGCCTTATTTCAGTCCCGACTGTTTCATGTACAATTTGCTTAATTTAAGTATGTGGAGAGATGCAGGAGAGATTCTTTGGTAATATGATTTTCGACCACTTGCGGTTTGTTTTGAAATTTAAAAACCCACTTTTTATTATAAAAAAAATAGAAGGAAACTGCGATTTTTTGTTTGTTTTCATTCATTGATGCTTCCACAGAAGTTTTGAAAGTGCTGCTGTATTGCGACGGTACATATTTTCGTACAATAAAACACATACTCGCGATATTAATGACAATAATGTAACGACTGATCCTCCAAAAGGTTATCAATATAATAGCTGGGGTCAAAACTTTATTAAAAAAAATATTTTTTTTCAAGCCCCCCCGAACCGAAATCCTGGGGATACTTACTCGTATGAACGTCAATGTAATGAAATTGCAACAAATTACAGTGTCAAAATTAAAAGTGACGCATGGAACCCACGTATTTTTTAAAACACGCTCTTTCGTGTCATCATTGATTTCATTTGGTTCAATATACAAACCTATATGATCTTGGTGATATGAATGTGTGGAGGTGGACGAACGACACATTGAAGCTCTCTCAACTTGTACACAGTCAGGTTGACTTGGTGCTTTATCACTTTCGTTAAACTCAAAATGTAACAAACTAATTAAAAACTATTTCATACTTTCAAAATTATACTTTTGCTTTTGCAGCCTTAACAATAGCACTGGTTCGTTTTGTGCTCATTTTAAGCAAATACATGGAAAATACATTCAAAAAAATAGAATACTGGTTCAGTCACATACGATTTTAGTTGATTTTAAAAATATCTGAGTGTATTTGGGCAAATATTTGGATAATCTGACCGTAGCTTAAGAATACTTTGTGCATTCACTGAAAAATAGTTTGTTTTCTTCAAACAATCACCGAATTAAAATTTTTTTTTCACATCAGCTGTTTTACAAATTGGAGCAGGTGATGCCAGTTGATTTTATTTACATAATGAAATCAACGATGCCGTATCGGTAAACTGTGGTTTTATTCTAAGGGCCGATTTCACAGTGCGCAATTAAGTTTAATTGCAACTTAAATGCAGAAAATCGTCCATTTAAACTCCAATTTACTATGGAGACACGTATATTGTGAATGAAAATTAAACGAAACCCAACTTAAATGCGCACTGTGTAATTGGACCTAGGTATGTTCCGAACAAATTTAATTAATTTTGAAATTTCATATTTCAATAATGTATAAACTAATTTTTAATTCTTCCTGAAATTCCTAAAATTTTCGTTTGGTATGTTTTTTATTAAATTCATTTATTCCGGCACCCGTGACCCCGCCCCCCCAAATATGAAGTTAAAAAAATTTTTTTTTTGGTGCACACAAATTTGTAAATGTTTTACTTTATTATTGCGATAAGCCTTAATTTTCCTTGCTTTATGTTTGCGATCAGCTGATTAATGTAGAAATAACACATTAAAATACGACAGGGTGCTCACAAATGTCATATTTTTCAAATATGATTATAAGCCATAGGACTTTATGAGACCTTTGTGAACTCCCTTAATAACACTCTTTTTATGGCCAAAAGATCATAAATATCAACAACAGAAATATGAATTTTTTAATTTTGATTTCTTATATGAAGAAATTTAACCCTTATTGCATAAAACACAAATACAGTAAATCGGATCTAGCTTTAAATCCAGCGTGTTGATAGTAGATGAACAACATTGTGAATAATTAAATTTGGGAAGAATTCAGGGCAAGAGATGAACCTAACATCTTCAATTTTGTAATAAAAGGCATTTATGTTACTTACGTCCTTCATCCACCCAATTTCAATTTAAAATTCCACTACCCATATTTAGTTTTTTAGCTGTCAATTTAAATTTTCAATTACCCATTTTGGGTGCAAAAACACACTAAAATATGCCCTGATATGTCCTTATGAGCGTTTCAAACGTCGTGACAAAGTTAATATATCCTGTATGGGGGTATAAAAACTAAAAATTTAAGAGGAAATTGGTTTGAAAATGCGATTATATAAGGAAATTCCGAAAATGTAGTTAGATTAATTGATATACAATTTTCTAATATTCGGTCATCTAGAAACCTTTTGAAACCTAAACCGAAACCTTTTCAATCGCTCCAACCAACCGAAACCTTTTCATAATCAAGGAGCGAAACCGATAACCGAAACCGTTTGCCAAGTGGGAGTGAAATCGAAACCTTTATTTGATTCGGTTGCCAACCCTGTTTTACAATGTCACTATTTTGCAGCAGATAGCGATAATTTATTAGCACCAAATTTTTTTAGATTTAAAGGTAAAAAACTTTATGAAATAATAGATACTTTTGGTTAATTTTTTGGAGTACATAGAATTAAGAATAGACGCAAACCGATACCGTAATCCACTTATTGCGAAACTATTGCTTGCTAAAAAATTAGATTTTTTAGGAATTGTATCAAAAATGCTTTTATTTCTTTTTGATTTCCAATGGGTTTTCCGGAAAATGGTGTTCCTTTACGGACGGTGGCAAAATACAGTACTTTTAATTGTTTTCGAAAGTATGTTATATGTTCCGTTTTATAATAATTCTAACATTTTACATAAACAAATTAAGTTTAAATTACGAATTAAACAAGTTCAAGTTGACACTTTTGGAAAAAATTTTCGAAAGTAAGTGGAAGATATTAAAAAGTAATAACTAGAGACCGACCGATATTTTCCGCCGAAAATTTCGGTTTGATACAAAAACTGTAACAAATAAATAACTAAGATTACACTGATCGAAAAAACTACACTTTTTGTGTGTTAAATAGACGAAGATAATAATGAAATTTTTTTGTGGCGTTTGCGGAAAAATGGTGCGTGCTGAAAAAATTTCATTATTATATTCGGATTTAGCATGGCAAAATACATAACAGCCAAGTGGATAACAGCGGTATGCAACACAAATTTAAGCATTGGTCATAGTTTCGAAGAATCAGAAGAAGACATGTCCCAAATTTGTATTGAAAAAAGAAAAATGTAAAACTTTGAATCTTAAATTCTTGAAAGAATTTGTATGTTACCGCCTTCATCCATTAAGGTGTTATCACTCTACTCCTATCTATGTAGATCTACAACTCTCGCGATGATTTTTAAATTTCTACTTCTCTACTACTGCAGAAGATTTTTCTACTTCCCTCAAGTTATTTTCTACTACTATTGAAAGAAATCTACTCCTCAAAATATTATATGAGTTTCATACAATGCAAAACTGCTACTCTTTCTACAAATCTGCTTCTCCGACAGAAATGTCTACTACTCTCGTAGAATTTCTAGTACTCTACGCAGAAACCCATATCTACTCCCCTTTCTTGAAATCTACTACCCTGACAGTAATTTCTACTTCTCTCGAAGAATTTCTACTACTCTACGCAAAACAAATTAAATCTACTCCCCTTTCTTCAAATATACTAAAATCGAATATCTACTACTCTAGTCGTAGCAAAAATTGAGAGCCCTACCGCTTCAATTGATTTCCACGCATTTGATAGTTTGCTTCTAAATTCATCTAATTCATGATCTGAACCTAAAATGATCGATTTCAGCCTACGCTTAATTATGTACTACTTTATTACATTCAAACTCAAAATTTTTTCTTTTAATTTTTCGGTTTCGCTCAAAAAAAAAAAATTTCGACCATTTTGGGTTTGACCGAAATTAAAAAAAGCGATTACCAACCGTAATCGCTCGAAGGAAAACGAAGGAAATGTTTTTCGCGATATAAAGTCGCGACACAGTTGTTGTTGTTTTGTTGTTTGTTTGTTCCTGTTTTTATGTTTCCCTTTTGTTCGGGGTGACGGGCGAACAAAATCGGAGGAAATCACACACGCACTAACCGAAAGAACGCACTGAATAATTTTATAATTTGTTGTTATTTGTTAAGCAAAACAAATTCGCCACTCGCGGGTGGAATGCGACCGGCGCGGGGAAGAAGACAAATGAATATTTTGTTTGAGCTGTCAAAGTTCTCTTGCTTTCTTTTCCTTTCTTTCGCTTTCGTTAAGTTAGCTAAGTGAGCAGTGGCGATCGAATGAAGGTATTGCCCGCCTCGTCATTACAATAGGAGAATGTCAAAACCTGGACTAAAGCTTTTGTACTCTTTGAACCTGTTTGAGGGAGGGGAATCTGTCGACATTTATGCTTTCGCCTATACATACCTGGGTGCCGCTCAAATGAGTATTTTCATTTTGGTAGGTGCGGGGGTGTATATGTAAATATAGGTGTGGGTAAAGTCCTGACAGCGAATACTGGCTTCTGCGTAGGTCGCGCTAATGTGTGGGGGGGATGTTAGAGAAATGGAAAGTGTGCGCCACATATGCGTTCATATAGAGAGCTTCTTTAGTTCTTTTTGTGCAGGGAAAAGGAAAGTGCAAAAAGTTTTAAATCAATTTTATTTTGAATAATTTGTTTGGAAAATTTTTGATAATTTTCTTTCTTTTTTTAATTGTATTTTTGAAGTGGAAGCGGTTGCCATCGTTGGATTGTGGCTGGAGGACAATTGTTCAAAGGGAAGTATTTTTTCGCGCTGGTTTAGTTTTGCCAGCTAGTGTTTTTTTGCTTTATTTTATTTGTGGCAGTCGGCCATTTAGTTTATTGAATTTGAGAAATTTAAAAAGAGTTGGACAGGTTATGTTATGTTAGGTCGTGGCTTGTTTTTTGTTGTAGTGTTTCCGTCCTGGGAATTTCAAGTAGTTTGCTTGGATTTCGTTCGGCCGTTTCCCCCTCTTCCTTATTCCCTTTTTTGTTTGTGCCGTCTTGCACCTGAGCCAAGTGTTTGCTGGACATCGATTTTATCGAAGTCCAGCTGCTGAATTGATTCTGTGAAGAATCGTGCGAGGGATTTCAGACTGGTCGGTCTGGTCCCGTAAATCCATCCACTTCGTTGGGTGAGTCCATGATAGCGTTGTCGCGGTATAAAATCGCGACACGAATGTTGTTGTTTTTATTGCTTGTTTTGTTTTTTTTATGTTTCCCTTTTGTTCGGGGCGACGGGCGAACAAAATCGGAGGAACAAAATCACACACGCACTGACCGAATTAACGCACTGCACAATTTTATTGATTGTTCCTTTTTTTTATAAATTAGTTTTGCTTAACAAATTAAGCAAAACAAATTCGCCACAAAGCCCCGACTGCGGACACTAGTTTCTGCGTAAGCCGCACTCTATGTATGTGGGAAGATAAATGGAAAGTGAGCGTCATAGGCGCTCATATATTCTAATTCTTTTAGTTCTTTTTGAGCAGGGAAGAAGGAGAGTGATAAAGCTTTGGATTTTTAATTTAATTGAATCTTAAATTATTTGTTTGGAAAATTTGGATAATTTTCTTTCTTTTTTTAAATTGTATTTTTTTTGGAGTGGTGAAGTGGAGCTGTTGCCATCGTCGGACTGTGGCTGGAGGACAAGTGTTCCAAAGGGAGTATTTTTGCGCGCTGGTTTAGTTTTGCCAGCTAGTGTTTATTTTGCTTTATTTTATTTGTGGCAGTCGGTCATTTAGTGTTTTGAATTTGAGGAATTTAATAGAGTTGGACAGGTTGTGTTCGGTCGTGATTTGTTTTGGTGAAGTGTTTACGTCCTGGGAATTTCAAGTAGTTTGCTTGGAATTTGTTTGGCCGTTTCCCCCCCCTCTTCCTTTTTTTTGTTTGTGTCGTCCCGCATCTGAGCCAAGTTGTTGCTGGACATCGAATTTTATCGAAGTCCAGCTGGTGAATTGATTCTGCAAAGAATCGTGCGAGGGATTTCAGACAGGTTGGTCTGGTCCCGCAAATCAATTGCGTTTAAACAAATATAATTTTTGATATTTGGGTATTGGGTCGCTTTGTGTCAATTTTGAAAAGGGTTTGTTTTCGGTATTCTTTTCCTTGTGTCTGGAAAATTTCCGTTTCTTTTTCATATATATATATATATATACTTATATATATATATTGCGGCAGTTTGAGTGTAGTTTTTAAAAAAGGTTATTTATCAGGTTTTCGCGGGTTCGTGTTGTTCGTTCGGCCGGGGATACCATACCGCGAGGGTCGCCTTAAATCCCACGCTTCGCGACTGTGCTATTCGGGCAAATAGGGAATTTGACTATCGCGTGGGGATTTTCGATTTTAGTTTGTTTGTTAAAATATGTTGTTAAAAATAGCGCGACAAGCTGGCGCCCAACGTGTGACTATTTTGTTTTTTTAATAAAAAAAATTTAGGATTTGTTGTTTGAGGGCATGTTAGGGTTTCAGGGAGTTGTAAATTTGTCCAAGTGGGATTTAAAGTTTACCGGTCAGAGAAGGGATATATCTCTGCATGCCTTCCTAGAGCGAGTAGACGAGCTTTGTGGCGCTCGTGCGGTCAGTGAGGACCAGTTGTTTAGAGGGGCGGTAGATTTGTTTTCGGATAGATTTATTTCCGTGATGCCCGAAGGTATGTTTCCACCCTGCGAGAATTGGTCGTTCAGCTGAAGTTAGAGTTTCTGCCCCATAATTATGATGACCTCTTGTTAGACGAAATTAGGAAAAGGACTCAAGGTGGGGCTGAGCCAGACTTGGCATACGTTTCGGCCGAGCCGGAAGTGGTTGCAGTCAGGGCTCCGCTGCGCAATCTTAGATTGGAGCGGAGAATTAGGGCACCTCAACGGGCTAGGCGTCCGTTCAGGTGCTTTAACTGCAAGAAGTTTGGGCATGTTTCGGTAAACTGCCGAAAGGCGGTTATTTGCAGCGGCTGCGAGCGGCCTGGCTTTATGAAGCGTGATTGCCCCCGATGCTCTCCGAAAGCAGGGCAATTACAGGAGCGCTCGTACAGGGAGGCGGCCCCGAGAGCGGCTCCGAGGGCCCGCGAAGAGTCGGGAAATGGGGAGCGAGCTCTTGTGGAAGCAGGGCAAGAGCTTCACTTTGTCGGGAAAAGATTTAGATAATAGGCCATATTTAGGCGTTAGGATTTTTGGAGTGCGTATGTTAGGGCTTTTAGATTCGGGGGCCACCAGGACGATTCTTGGTAGGCCAGGCTGGGACACATTAAAGTCCTGTGGGATAAGTTTATTGGCGTCTGCGGTCAGCAAGGTCGCGCTTGCTGATGGTGAAGAAGTTCCGGTTAGGGGGGTAGTTTCGGTCCCTTTCGAGGTGGAGGACAAGTCGGTCCTCGTTGAATGCCTCGTAATACCGGATTTACCCCAATCATTGATTCTTGGAGTAGACTTTTGGTCTAAGGTCGGTGTAGTGCCAGATTTGGCCAAGAATCAGTGGAGGTTTTCCGACCAAGTCGAGGTCTCGTCAGTAGCGGCGATAGTTGATAGGTCTTCGTTGTCAGCTAGGGAAAAATCGGTTCTTGAGGAGTTTGTTGCAGGTGTTTTTAGGTCTATGCCTGAGGGACTTTGTTGTACACATTTGGTCGAACATCGGATTCGTACAAAGCCAAATGTGGAACCAGTCAAGCAGCGATACTATCCGGTATCGCCCGCTATTCAGAGGCGCATAGATGAGGAAATAGAGGATATGTTAGAAAAGGGTGTGATTGAGATTTCTCACAGCCCTTGGGCATCACCGGTTGTGATGATTAGGAAAAAGGATGTGAGTTATAGGTTTTGAGTTGACTATAGGACACTGAATAATAATACGGATCGAGATAGTTACCCCCTCCCTTATATTTCCGCTACTTTAGATAAGCTAAAGGTCGCCAAAAATCTCTCTATAGTTTGGATATAAAATCCGCTTATTGGCAGATCCCAGTAAAGAAGGAGTCTAGGGCCTGTACGGCATTTACAGTTCCGGGTAGGGGGCTCTACCAGTTCAAGCGCATGCCTTATGGCCTGCACAATGCGCCTGCAACTTGGCAGAGATTTATAGATAAGTTCCTCGGGGCTGACTTGGAACCCCATGTTTTCGTGTATTTGGACTATATTATTATTGTTACAAATACATTTGACAAGCATGTTGAGGTTCTGAAGGAGGTCCTGAGGAGGATTTGTTGGGCAGGGCTTAGATTAAATAGAGAAAAATGTAATTTTTGTCTTTCTTCGCTACGGTACTTAGGTTATGTTTTTGATCGACAGGGCTTGCACGTTGACCCCGAGAAAGTTGAGGCAATGCTGAAAATCCCAGCGCCCAAAAATGTAAGGGAAGTCAGGTCGTTTGTTGGCACCATTTCTTGGTATCGTAGGTTTGTTTCGAATTTCGCTGATTTGGTTAAGCCTCTAACTGATCTTCTAAAGAAGAAGAACAGGTTTAGATATTTGCCGGAGTGCGAGGACAGCTTTTTGAAGGCCAAGGAGCGCCTAGTGACGGCGCCGGTCCTGAGCTGTCCTGATTTCGAACGACCCTTCGTAGTTCAGACTGATGCTTCCGATTTTGGAACGGGTGCCGTTTTGACACAGCAGTTTGATGAAGGGGAGAAGGTCATATCGTATTTGAGTAGGTCGTTGAGTAGATGCGAGAGGAATTATTCCACTACCGAGAAGGAGTGTTTGGCTGTTTTGTGGGCAGTTGAGAAGTTGAGGCCATACGTCGAAGGGGTCAGGTTCACAGTGGTGACCGACCATTATTCGTTGGTATGGCTCAACAATTTGAAAGATCCTTGCGGTAGGTTGGCTAGGTGGGCTCTAAAACCCAGCAATACGATTATGAAATCATACATCGTAAGGGGAAAGATCATGTTGTGCCCGACATGCTTTCTAGAGGTGTCCCAGTCGTAGGGGAGGTAGATGGGTGTGTTAGAGATCCATGGGTGTATTCCATGGTTAGGAAAGTGGAGGATAAACCACTCGATTACCCAGCTTGGAGAATTGAAAATGGGGTGTTATATAAACACATAAAGGCAGGGACAAATAGTTTGTTTAGTGCTGGGTACGAGTGGAAGAGAGTTGTGGGCAGGAGTGATAGCCGCAGTATTTTATTCGAGTGTCACGATAATCCATTATCGGGGCACATGGGCGTTAGGAAAACATACGCAAGGGTAGTTGAGAAATATTATTGTCCAAAAATGAAGGCAGAGATAGCTAGATATATTAAAGGTTGTCAGGTTTGCCAGAGGGTGAAACCTGACAACAATAAGCCAGCTGGTTGTATGGTAGAGAGGACAAAGAAGTTAGAACCTTGGGAAATGATCTGCGTAGATCTGGTGGGACCCTTGGTGAAGTCTAGTCGGGGATTTTGTTATATTTTAACGGTGGTTGACTACTTCACCAAATTCCCATTGTTGTTTCCGTTGCGAAATGCAACGGCAAAGAGTGTTTGCAAGGAGTTGGAAGATAATGTCTTCCTGCTCTTTGGAGTTCCGAGGTCCATTGTATGTGACAATGGGCCACAGTTTCGCAGCAAGGAGCTGCAGAGTTTATGCGCGTCGTATGGTGTGAAGATGCGGTACACTGCACACTATCATCCGCAGGCTAATCCGGCCGAGCGGATTAACCAAATTATTAAGACTTGGGCGTACGTGTCGGAGAACCACAGGACGTGGGATACTCACCTCTCAAAGGTGACGTGCTGCATTCGAACAGCGCATCATGAGGTGTTGGGGGCGTCTCCATACTTCGTGAATTTTGGCCGAAATATGGCGGTCAGGGGTGATAGAGATTATAGACGAGTGGGAGACTCAGCCCAACCGGACAGTAGTAGTGAGGACCGGGCCAAGAAAATGGCAGACTTGAGGGAACACATACACAGAAAAAAAAAAGATAGGTTAATCTAACCAAAAAACGTTGTAAAAAAACAATTTTTTATTTTATATGGAAAACACAAACAACAATTACAATTGTTGTGGTTAATCTAATCGTCAAAAAATTGTTAAATGATTTGCCAGCATGGTCGTATTTCGGCATATGATTCGCAATGTCATCGCTCGATGCAGAAATGCAACCATGCCGCAAATATTTCATAATTCTGAAACAGCATGACATTTAATACAAGAGAGAAAAATTATTATATATGGCTGTCTCGTTTTCGCTCTCAAAGCAACAAGTGCTGCATAATATATGAATAATTTATATTCGACACTTGACTCATGAAGTACTTGGTTCCATTAGTATGCGAAACTATTATTGGTATTTTAGGGAAGTTTGTATGAAAATTGTTGGGTCGTAATAATAAAAACGTCTTAGAGCAATTGCTACGTGCATTTACTTTACTCAGAGATTTTATTTCAAATCAAAATTGAATGAAAATTATCGTAAAAATTATTAAGTATTCACAAGAAAGTATCCGGTTGTATCGAATACAAAAAAATCGAATTTTCGCAGCACTAGAAGATGGCGTCCAATTTGTTTACATTTTACATTTTTGATATTTCGAAAACAATTTTTAAAATCAAATTATGACTATGTTATAATTCATTATTAACAAATATTGTGATATTACGATTTTAAAAATTGTGCAGAATGTTTTTCAGCTCGTTTTTTCCAAGGAAAACATTAATTTCAATATTACAATATTATTGTAAACTTAATGAAATATTAAAATATTGCGTTTTGTGGAAGCGCGTTAGTTCTAAGTAATGAATATTATATATATTCGCAGTAGAAATGATGTTGCCCGACAAATTTGTGTACGAAATGTAAATTATCTCGTTTTTAAAGTCATGGGCTTACATTAAATTAATTTAAGCTTCATAAATATATTTCAATACAACACATCTACAGAAATACCAAACACATCAGCTATCTTTTTTTTGCATTCTTTTTCTAATATGTATTTATTTATTTTTTCGCTCAATTGGATAATTGCTTTCTCTGTCTTCCATAAAGTAATATACGAACAATTTTTAATTGTACGCCAACAAAATTTGATTGTACGCCAACAACTTTGAGTCGGTTCCATTTACAACGTTTCTTGGTTGCTGCATTTTTAATCGTCTTTTTTGGTTAGATTTACCTACTTTTTTTTTTGTGTGTACGGTTAAGTTAGAAATGGCAAGTGCCAAGGCAGCGAAAACGTACAATCTCAGACGTAGAGATGTGCAGTATTTACCGCACGAGTTAGTATGGAGACGTAATTTTGTTTTGTCCGATGCTGCAAACTATTTTGCAGCGAAGTTAGCTCCGAAATTTGTTGGACCGTTTAGGGTTAAAAAGAGGGTGTCTCCGTGGACATATATTTTGGAAGACGAAGACGGACGAGAAAAGGGGACATGGCATGTGCAGGACCTTAGGCCGCACATTGACTCAGGGTGATTTTCTCCGGTTAGATTCGAAAGTTGGCTGGTCTCAGAAGACCAAGCAACTTTCGCGGAGGTGGAGGTGGGGTTGTCGCGGTATAAAATCGCGACACGAATGTTGTTGTTTTTATTGTTTGTTTTGTTTTTTTATGTTTCCCTTTTGTTCTGGGCGACGGGGGAACAAAGTCGGAGGAACAAAATCACACACGCACTGACCGAATTGACGCACTGCACAATTTTATTGAGTGTTACTTTTTTTTATAAATTAGTTTTGCTTAACAAATTAAGCAAAACAAATTCGCCACTCGCGGGTGAAATGCGACCGGCGCGCGGAAGAAGAAAACTGAATATTTTGTTTGAGCTGTCAAAGTTATCTTGCTTTCTTCTCCTTTCTTTCGCTTTTGCTTTCGTTAAGTTAGCTCAAGTGAGCGGCGGCGATCCGATGAAGGTATTGCCAGCCTCGCCATTACAATAGTAAAATGTCAAAGCCTGGACTAAAGCTTTTGTACTCTTTGAACCTGTTTGAGGGAGGGGAATTTGAGAACATTTATGCTTTCGCCTATACGTACATGAGTGCCGCCAAAATGTATATTTCATTTTGGTGGGTGCAGGGGGTATATGTAAATTTGCCAAAACACACCTAGAAAAATCTAAAGAGATTTTTCGCATATGGGATGGGTAAAGCCCCGACTGCGGACACTGGTTTCTGCGTAAGCCGCACTCTATGTATGTGGGAAGATAAATGGAAAGTGAGCGTCATAGGCGCTCATATATTCTAATTCTTTTAGTTCTTTTTGAGCATTGAAGAAGGAGAGTGATAAAGCTTTAGATTTTTAATTTAATTGAATCCTAAATTATTTGTTTGGAAAATTTGGATAATTTTCTTTCTTTTTTGAAATTGTATTTTTCTTGGAGTGGTGAAGTGGAGCTAGTGTTTATTTTGCTTTATTTTATTTGTGGCAGTCGGCCATTTAGTGTTTTGAATTTGAGGAATTTAATAGAGTTGGACAGGTTGTGTTCGGTCGTGATTTGTTTTGGTGAAGTGTTTCCGTCCTGGGAATTTCAAGTAGTTTGCTTGGAATTTGTTTGGCCATTTCCCCCCCTCTTCCTTATTCCTTTTTTTTGTTTGTGTCGTCCCGCATCTGAGCCAAGTTGTTGCTGGACATCGAATTGTATCGAAGTCCAGCTGGTGAATTGATTCTGCAAAGAATCGTGCGAGGGATTTCAGACAGGTTGGTCTGGTCCCGCAAATCAATTGCGTTTAAACAAATATAATTTTTGATATTTGGGTATTGGGTCGCTTTGTGTCAATTTTGAAAAGGGTTTGTGTTCGGTATTCTTTTCCTTGTGTCGGGAAAATTTCCGTTTCTTTTTCATATATATATATATATATACTGATATATATATATTCCGGCAGTTTGAGTGTAGTTTTTAAAAAAGGTTATTTATCAGGTTTTCGCGGGTTCGTGTTGTTCGTTCGGCCGGGGATACCATACTGCGAGGGTCGCCTTAAATCCCACGCTTCGCGACTGTGCTATTCGGGCAAATAGGGAATTTAATTATCGCGTGGGGATTTTCGATTTTAGTTTGTTTGTTAAAAATTTTTGTTAAAAATAGCGCGATAGGGTTTCAAAAAATAGAAAATTTGTCCAAGTGGGGTTTGAAATTCACGGGGGAAAGGTCCGATATGTCCGTGCATGCATTTCTGCAGAGGGTGAACGAGAGTTAGCGATGCCCAGTTGTTTAGGGGAGCAGTGGAGCTTTTTTCTGGCAAAGCCCTGCTCCTGCCCCCCAACTATGACGACATTTTGATGTCGAAGATTAGGCGACGGACTCAGGGTGGGACTGAGTCCATAGGAATTTATGTAGCGGCGATGAGAGGGTTGTTCGGTTGTCTGTCCGATCCCTTGTCAGAGAAGCGTATGATGGGTCTGGTGATCGCGAACCTGTCCCCGTTTTACCAAACTCAGCTTGGCTTGGCTGAGCCTAAGTCTCTTTCGGAGCAGGTTTCCTTGGGTCGGAAACTGGAGGCTGTGCGGGCTAATGTGGAAGCATTCGTGCCGCCGCCCAGCAGCCGATCCAAGAATTTGTTGGAGCCAGACTTGGCTTACGTCTCGGATGAACCCGAAGTTCTAGGTTAGGTGTTTTAGTTGTGGGCGGCCTACACATGTTGCGTCCAACTGTCCTAAGGGTATTTATTTTTATGGGTGTAGGCAGCCTGGCGTCGTGAAGCGTGATTGCCCCCGATGCTTCAGAGAGCAGGGCAATTACAGGAGCGCTGGGCAAGAAGTTCACGAGGTTTAGGTAGGTTGCCTGCGGCCAACCAGCTGGCTGTGGTAAATGGAAATAGGCCTCAGAGGCAACCTCCGTCCGAAGTTTAGATAATAGGTCATATTTAGGTGTTATCATTTTTGGAGTGGACGATTCTTGGTACGCCGGTCGTTGAAGTAATGGGGGTTGAGTTTGGTAGCGTCTGCCGTCAGCAAGGTTGCGCTTGCTGACGGTTAACAAGTTCCGGTTCAGGGGCATAAATTAAAATTTTTTTTATTTCCTAATTTTTTACTTAATTATTTATTTAATTTTACTTTTTTATTTGCCAACTTGCTTAGAATAATTTATAATAACTTTTTTACAAATTCAGTTTTCCCGGAATTCGAACCGACATCATCCTCTCCAGTCCGGACGCCTAACCGATTCGGCTACCCTGGCATTATTGTAAAAGCGTCTAAATGTATTGTATATTGCTCAGCAATTCATGACAATCAACCCAGTTACTCATAATTCATGATAACACGTGAAGTTTCATGACCTAGTTAATCATAAATTATTCTTCAAGAATAATAAAATAAATAACGAAATTCATAAACCCTTATCATAATGTATTCACAATCCATATGCATAGTTTATGTACGAATTTGCATAATTTGTGACTAATATTCACAATTAATGATTATAGTTAGTAATTAAGTATCAATAATTTTATGTACTCCATAATCGTAAATCATGAGCCAACATATCTCTCCGTGTATAAAGCCAAATGTGGAACCAGTCAAGCAGCGATACTATCCGGTATCGCCAGCTATTCAGAGGCGCATAGATGAAGAAATAGAAGATATGTTAGATAAGGGTGTGATTGAGATTTCTCTCAGCCCTTGGGCATCACCGGTTGTGATGATTAGGTTAGGTTAGGTTAGACTGGCTGGCCGAAGCCATGCATAGACCTACAAGGTCCCTTGCGATACCAGGTCTTTATTATTTCAGCGAAAGTAAACATCATTTAGCATGCAAGAGTTGTTTGCAAATCTTATAAGAGAATTCACACTAAGTCCGGCGACTCCTCTAGTCCCCCAAACGTCGAAGTCCTTCAAACGAGTTCCCGAGAGAGCGGGACAGAAGCAGAGGAGATGTTCCAGAGTCTCCCTTTCCTCTTCTAGACATTTCCTGCATTCATCACTGACAGTCAGTTTTAGCTTAAACGCGTGAGCTGCCAACATACAGTGACCAGTTAGAACACCCACACCCAGAGAAATCTTCATGTATTTTAATTAACACTATTCATGTTATATTTACATGAAAAACATTTGTACGCAAAACAAAAACAATTCCAAAAAACTACAACTACATTGACAAAAATCGAAGCAAAACGTACACATTCACAGAAATGAGAAAAAATTTCCGAAGCAAAACGCACACATTTACACAAATGAGAAATTGTTTTTTCGAAAATAAAAATATTTTCGACTATTCTGTCAAATGGAAAATTTGAAAATAAACAGAAGAAATTTTTGAATTTCAAAACAAATTTGTTTTTGTCGACCTGAACGAAAGAAGCTCAGTGGCACAGCGTGTAGATGCGGAACTTATAAACATTAGGTCCCGTGTTCGAATCTCGTCTGAGTTGAAAAAAGTTTTTTTAAATAGAAATTTTTAGATTTCAAATTCAGATTGGTCTTTGGACGACATGAATTTATGAAGCGCAGTAGCACAGAGGGTAAAGTGATAAACTCAAGATCCGAAGGTCCAGCGTTCAAATCCAGTTCAGTGTGAAAAGGTATCTATTCGAAATGGTAATGTTAATTTGAAAATAAGTTAAAGAATGGTAAATAAGGAGGAACTGTAGTTAAAAATTTTATAAAAAAAAATTTAATTAAAAAAACTTTTTCCGGAACGGGGACTCGATCCCCGTACTTCCGTTTATGAGGCCGACTGCCTAACCCCTGAGCTACCGGCAATGATTTGAATGAACGCATATTTACCAGTTTTCCCAGTTTAATCACAAACCTCTTCACACGTACACGTACACATATAGGAGAGTGTAATTTTTAACAATAGCATCTTGTTAAAACAACCTGAAAAATCGGTTTGAAAAATATTAACCACAAAATTGGTTAAAAATTGGTTAATTTAACACGATTTTTGCTCTGGGTGCACTAATGTTCTGCAGTTCTTTCGATCGAACGATATAACATTTTTTGTGTGTCCCTCATTGTATGGTTTGCACATGCTTTTGGCAATTCTGCATCCTTGCATTCGCCCTTCTCCACATGCTTTCTTCCAGATATCTATTGATTTCCTGCAGAGGCATCAGTACTTCGCTGATTTGATCCTCTGGCAGACTAGTTCCATTTTTTGCAATATCATCTACTGTTTCGTTTCCCTCCATGCCATTGTGACTCGGTACCCAATAGATACATAGCTTACGCTTGGTAGCCAGTTTGTCCATCGCTACTCTACACTGAAGGACATTCTTGGATGATGACCAGTGCGATGTTAGTGCCTTTATGGCCGCTTGACTGTCTATATATATGTTTATTAGGCAGTTCTCTGTTTCATCTACGCAAGCTAGCTCCGCTGCCTTTCTGTCAGCAAATACTTCTGCTTGGAATATGCTACAGTAATCGGGAAGTTTAAAAGGCTTGCTGATGCTGAGTTCAGCACAGTAAACACCAGCCCCAACACCAGCTGACATTTTCGAGCCATCCGTGAATATATTGAAAGTTTTGCGCATTGGTTTCATGCCCTAGCGCCAGCCCTCCTTTCTTATAAAAGTTTTTATCCTTTTGCCATGGCACATTGTCGGAATCATATAGTCTGAGGCGACCGTAGCATCCCGGCCTATAGAACTGTGTCCGAAGGATCTGCAAGTAAGTTGTCCTGTTACTCGTAGTCTTAATGCGGATTTTGCCGCCCGATTCTCTGCATAGAGGTCAATCGGAGGTAGGTTGAGGATAGCTTCAAGATGATTGTGATGATTAGGAAAAAGATGAAAGTTATAGGTTTTGCGTTGATTATAGGACATTAAATAAAAATACGGATCGTGATAGTTTACCCCCTCTCTTATATTTCGGCTACTTTAGATAAGCTAAAGGACTCCAAATATCTCTCTAGTTTGGACATAAAATCCGCCTATTGGCGGATTCCAGTGGAGAAGGAGTCTAGGGCCTGTACGGCATTTACAGTTCCGAGTAGGGGTCTCTACCAGTTCAAGCGCATGCCTTATGGCCTGCACAATGCGCCAGCGACTTGGCAGAGGTTTTTTTGAATGGGTCCTTGGGGCTGACTTGGAAACCCATGTTTTCGTGGACGATATTATTATCGTTATAAATACATTTGATAAGGTTCTAAAAGAAGTCTTGAGGAGAATTTGTTCAGCAGGGCTTAGATTGAATAGAGAAAAATGGAATTTTTGTCTTTCTTCGCTACGGTATCTTGTTTATGTTGTTGATCGACAGGGCTTGCATGTTGACCCCGAAAAAGTTGAGGCAATGCTGAAAATTCCAGCGCACAAAATTGTAAGGGAAGTCCGGTCGTATGTTGGCACCATTTGTTGATATCGTAGGTTTGTTTCGAATTTCGCATATTTGGTTAAACCTCTAACTGATCGCCGGAGTGTGAGGACAGTTTTTTGAAGGCCAAGGAGAGTCTAGTGGCGCGCCGGTCCTGAGCTGTCCCGATTTCGAATGACCCTTCGTAGTTCAAACTGATGCCTCCGATTTTGGAATATGTGCCGTTTTGACACAGCAGTTTGATGAAGGGGAGAAGGTCATTTCATATTTGAGCAGGTCGTTGAGTAGGTGCCAGAGGAATTATTTCACTACCGAGAAGGAGTGTTTGGCTATATTGTGGTCAGTTGAGACGTTAAGGCCATACATCGAAGGGGTCAGGTTCACAGTGGTGACCGACCATTATTCGTTGGTATGGCTCAACAATTTGAAAGATCCTTGTGGTAGGTTGGCTTTAAAGCTCCAGCAGTACGATTATGAAATCATCCATCTTAAAGGGAAAGATCATGTTGTGCCCGACATTCTTTCTAGAAGAGTCCCAGTCGTAGGGGAGGTAGATGGGCGTGTTAGAGATCCATGGGTGGATACCATGGTTAGGAAAGTGGAGGATAAACCACTCGATTACCCAGCTTAGAGAGTTTAAAATAGGGTGTTATATAAACACGTAAAGGCACGGCCAAATAGTTTGTTTAACGCTGGGTACGAGTGGAAGAGAGTTGTAGACAAAAGTGATAGGAATAAAATTTTATTCGAGTGTCACGACAATCCATTATCGGGGCACATGGGCGTTAGAAAAATATACGCAAGGGTAATTGAGAAATACTATTGGCCAAAAATGAAGACAGCGATAGCTAAATATATTAAAGGTTGTCAGGTTTGCCAGCGGGTGAAACCTGACAATAATAATCTAGCTGGTTGCATGGTAGAGAGCGGATCAACCAAATAATTAAGACCACTTTGAGAGCATATATTTCTCCTTTGCATCACACGCCAACTCATTGAAGCAGCGAATGGTAAAATGCAACAACTGAATTATTACTTGTTGTTGTATAGCAACCTACTACTATGCCTGGTTGAAGAATTTCTTCCAAGTCCCAGCAAGCAAGTAGCATGGCAAATGAATTTTTACATTGTGTGTGCTCTGATAAGGAGAAGCAATTCTCTTGTGCGTCAAAACCAATACTCATTGAATACTGGTCTCTGTGTAGGCCGCACTGTATGTATGTGAAGGACGCAGAAAATGGAAAGTAAGCGTCATAGGCGGTTACATATTCTGATTCTTTTAGTTCTTTTTTTGGACAGGAATAGGAGAGTGCGACAATTTTTAGTTGTGACCTGCGTTTCAAAAATTATTTTAAAATTTAAATTTTCTTGGTTTGGTTTTAAGCCAGTGATTTTGAACATTTTCGATTTTCTTGAGTTTTGTGATTTTTGATTATTGGTGGCAGCTGGTAAACCAACATTGGATTGTGGAGCCCAGTCTGGAGACAATTTTCGAAGGGAGTATTTTTCCGCGCTGGTGTAGTTTTGATAGCTAGTGGTTTTTAGTGTTTTATTGTGGCAGTCGGCCCCTTTAATTTTGTATTAAAATAAATAAAGTTTGTCAGGTTGTGTTCGGTCAATTTTGAATTTCGGTGAATTTCCAGGAAGAAAAACATACTTCCTGGAAATTTCCAGTTGTGTTTTTCTGGAATTTTATTTGGCCGTTTCCCTCACCTTTCTTCCTCTCCCTTTTTTTTTTTTGTTGTATCGTCCCGCACCAGAGCCGAGTGGTTGCTGGATTGCGATTTAAAAAATATAATTTTTGGTGAACAAATAATTCCTTTTGGTTATTTGTCGATTTGTGTCAATTTCAAAAAGGGTTCCGTTTGAGTTCGGTATACATTTTCTTTTGTCGGGACAGTTTCGGTTTCTTTATTTACTTATATATATATTTGCAGCAGTTTCGGTGTAGTTTTTCAAAAGTTCATTTATCGGGTTTTCGCGTATTCGTGTTTGTTTTTGTTCGGCCGGGGTTACAACACCGCGAGGGTCGGCTCCAATCCCACGCTACGCGACTGTGCTACCGGGGAAATAGGGAATTAAAATTATCGCGTTTGACTTTTAATATTGAGTTTTTAAATAGTATTTTTGTTTTATAAAAAAAAAAATACGATAGTGTAGTACAGTGGTTGTAATCTTGTTGTAATGTTCTTGTTGTGAGGATGTTGGTGTGAGGGTGTTTTTGTAATAATCTTGCTGTGTGGTTGTTGTTGTAATGGTGTTGCTGTTGTATTCATGTTGCTGCAATATTGTTGTTGTAATGCGCCGCAGACGAAAACCATGAGTGAAGGATATGTTGTGTGGTTCGTGTGGGCTAAGCGCCGCAAGGTTGTCGAGTAACCCCGTTAACCCGGGTACACGAAAACCCGGTTATCCGGGGCATTGATTTCAATGTCCAAAATTTACTTAATTTATTTAAACACAAGCACTGTCGGTAGCATACTCTCTCATGACAAATAATGACTTGACAACATGTGTTTGATTCTCATCTACACAAGCACTGTACTCGCTTTTTCCAAAACATCGAGTGCTTAAAACGATCAAAACAATGACAATAATGACAACACAAAATACACCAAGTACACCAAGCAGCGTGACCGTTTGGCGACTAAAGTGGGCATTTGGCCACCTTTGTGACTGCAATCCCCCAGGCCCCGACTTTCTCAAAATGCCCGAAATTGGACCCTTTTTATAAATTTTGGCCCCTTTTTTGAAATATATTATTTAATTTTAAAACTATTTATTAATAAAATTTTTTTTTTTTAATAGTAATTTTATTCAATTGAGTCACCTAATAATAACTTAGGTCTAACAATGATTTTTCAAAAATTCAGAAATTCAGTTTTTTTTATAATATTCAGATTAAAACTATTTGCCCTACATCCATTGATTTAGGCAATGTAGAGTTATCGTAACTAATATATGGGGAATATATTAGTTTCGTTTGAGACGTGAGGTCTCAGTAAATTTCTAGCTAGAATGTTTGGGTGAAACATGAGCTTCTGCTTGTACTTCGAGGTAAATTTCGGAATTTCGTCTTTTACTGCAGGTATATTCAGGTCTCTGTGGATGTTAGTATTTTTTATATACCAAGGGGCTGTGGCAATTTGTCTCAGGATTTTAGATTGGACTCTCTGGAGTTTTTCCACGTGCAGATGCATTCCAAGATACTTGGTTTCGGAACTTTCAGGGACGACTTGGCCGTTTATCTTCAGAGCAGGACACGTGCCCCTTCTTAGAGTGAAGGTTAAGTGACAGCTTTTGGATTCATTGACCTTGATTTTCCATCATGGTAGCCAATTACTTAGAGTGTCCAAGTGTTTTTGCACGTATGGAGATGCCATGTCTGGGTTAGAGTGAGTGCACATGATAGCAGTGTCATCAGCAAAAGTTGATATTTATTTATTTATTTATTTATTTATTTATTTATTTATTTATTTTTTTATTTATTTATTTTTTTATTTATTTATTTATTTATTTATTTATTTATTTATTTATTTATTTATTTATTTATTTATTTATTTATTTATTTATTTATTTATTTATTTATTTATTTATTTATTTATTTATTTATTTATTTATTTATTTATTTATTTATTTATTTAAGCCAATGATTCAACTTAGGAACTTAGGATCAATAATTAAAGCTACTTCATTAAATTCAAAAAGCGATCTCATAAGCGGTTGATTCGCAGCATAATTTGTTTTATAACACTTAATAGCAAAAATCTTATTCTGACGAGTAGTTCTGATTGGAACAAAAAAATTGATTAGACTTAGCAACATTGAGCAATCGATATTGCCACAAATGATATCGTAGACAAACATCAAAGAATTGATAATGCGTCTACTCTCTAACGATTTCAGATTAATGAGTAAACAACGCGACTTATAAGAAGGAATCGGTTCTTGAAAATTTAATGAAAAAAGTGCAAATTTTAAAAATTTCTTCTGTACCCTTTCAAGGCGATTTGTATGAATAGCATAAAACGGATTCCAGATAATTGCAGCGTATTCCAGCCTTGATCGTACAAATGCAGTGAAAAGAAGCTTATACGTGTAAGGGTCCCGAAATTCGGAACTATTACGACGTACAAATGCTAACATTGCATATGCTTTCGGTATTATGTAATTCAGATGATTAACAAATGTTAACTTAGAGTCAAGCAAAACACCCAGATCAAACATTTCATTTAAAAACTTTAAACGAGAAGTCCCAATAAAAAACGACGATATGATATTGCTGTTTAATTTAGAGAAAGTGACGTGAAAACACTTTTTAACATTTAGAGCTAAACAATTTGTAAGGCACCACGCATTTAACCTATTTAAACCATCTTGTATTAAAAAAGCATCGGTTACGCAGTTAGCTTTTAAAAATATTTTGAGATCATCCGCATATAAAAGATAATTACATTTATGAAAGCATGAACCAATATCATTAATAAAAAGAAGGAAAAATAGCCGCCCAAGAATACTTCCTTGGGGAACACCCGAAGAGGCAACAAAAGATTTAGATTTAGTACCCTCCACAAGAACATGGCAAAGCCTATCGCGCAAGTATGATTCTATCCATTTCAAAAAAGCAGAGTGAAATCCTAGTTTTTTCAATTTTAACACCAGAATTTTATGCGACACTTTATCAAAAGCTTTTGAAAAGTCAGTGTAAACAGTGTCAACTTGGCACCGCTCTTCAAAGGCTGAAAAGCAATACGATGTGAAAGCCATCAAATTTGTAACAGTCGATCGCCCAGCAACAAATCCATTCTGCTGGGGAGAAATAATTCTAGCAAGAGGAAAAACCAGACTTTCCTTCACAATAACTTCAAACAGTTACGATATAGTTGAAAGTTTTGAAATGGGGCGATAATTCGAAATAACATTTTTACTACCACTTTTGAATACAGGGGTAATGTGCGCAATCTTCCATCTATCTATAAAGACACCAGCAGACAAAGACAGATTAAAAACATGGCACAATGGATTACAAATTGAAGAAGCACAATTTTTTAAAAACAAAGGAGAGAAACCATCACAATCAGAATTAGCAGACATTTTTAGATTTTGTATGCCTCTCATTACGTCACTTTCACTAATGTTCAAAGAGCCAAAATCAATAGAAGAACAAATATTATCAAATATAGAGCTATCAATTGAAACGGTGTCAGATTCAAAGTGTGACATAAAAAAATTTGCAAAAAGGTTTGAAATACCAACAGCAGAATTAGAGGTATTTCCATTGAAAGTCATCATGGATGGAATATCTGAACGTGATTTTTTCGATTTGACAAACTGCCAAACCAATTTTGGATTACTTCTAATGCTATTCTCAAAATTCAAGATGTAGTTCTTGTACAAAAATTTTTCCAAGACAGTAAACTCCTTCATATAATGCAAATATTTGATTTTATCGTTTATATCATATGTGGCCTTATACTTATTGAAAAATTTGTTCCTTGAGTTTTTTAGCTTTTTAAGGGCTTTAGTATACCAAGGTAGCTTGTATACCTTTTGTTGAACCACTGGAACAAGTGTCGTTAATTTCAGTACAAAACAAATCAAAACAACCAGCAGTATCACAGTTAGAAAATTTACAACTCCAATCAGTACTATCGATAATAGCGTTTACATTTTCAAAATTACAGAAATTAAAATTAAAATTTAGTTTATCATAAATTTTAGGCAGACTTAAAAACTCATAAAACTCAACATGGAGAACGAGTGGAATGTGATGCATGTCCGAAGGAGAGATCGGAAACATACACTCCTCCAATTTATATTTGATAGTATCGCTAATGAAAATTAGATCCAAATTATTTTGGATATTTATTAACAAAATGGTTAATTTGGACAAGATCGCAGCAGAAAAAACTATCAAGCACATACATTTCATTTGCGGCATTAACATTAGTTGGAGTAAGATTAGACTCATTTGCAATATACGACCAAGAGAGTTTATTGAGATTGAAATCACCTAAAACACAAAAATAGGCGTTAGTTTTATCTATATCCGATAAATTCAAAATATTATCTACATGAGCAAAATACAAAAAGTCTGAGCTATTAGGTGGGATATAAGATACGCAAAAAATAAATTCTTCTTTAGATCCAAAAACAGAAACACATTGTTGATCAAGCAAAGTATCATCGTTACTTAGCTTATGTACAGATGAACGCAGTGTCCGGCTTACCGCAATCAGCACACCCCCACCTCTTTGGCACCCCGTCTTAAGAGCGTCTCTGTCCTTACGATAGACTTGGTAAAGAGAGGAATCAAAAAATTCACCATCGCCGAAATCTTCATTCAGCCATGTTTCCACGAAAATAACAACATCATAATCCATTTGAGATGTAGTAGGCAAAACAGTATTTGATTTTGTCCTAAGACCTGATATATTTTGAAAGTAGACCTTCTTGTCTTGTTCTACATTCGCCTTTTGAAAAAACTCGAATGGGCGAACTTTAATATTAGCCGACCACAAAGTAGGATCGAAGAGCTTTTCATAAAGAGTGGAAGCTACACCCAACTTAAAGTTGATGCTTCGTAATTTGACAAAGTTCGCATCTCTTTTCGTAAGACTGTAGCAAGCCAATTGATTTTCGTTAATATTAGCATATTTTTGAACATAAGAGATTATTTGGTCGCTTGTAACTGATGACTTAAACGATGAGAGATGCACCCACTTCTTTTTTACAACAACATCCAACTCATTGTTTTCGTTGCACCCAACAACAACATTTGCATTCTTCTTTGTTTTCCTTCGGCTCACATTCTTCCAAACAGAGGGGAGAGAAGGAGCAGCGAGCGAGAGAGGACCAGTGGCACCTGCAATGAGCGAGTGAGGTCCGGCGAAGACAGGAGGGCGAGAGGGCATCATAGGCAAATTAGCAGCAACGGTTTCTGCGTAGCTAGTAGGAACTCCAACAGTACGATTGACAGAAGTAGCAGGCGATGTCGGAACAGGGGCCAGAGCGGTGCATGATGTTGAAGCATCAGCAGAGATAGTAAGAGCAGCGGAGTGCATGCCAGTTTTATTTGTCGGCTCAACAGCATGGGGCGGAATAATATTGTTGTTGTTTTGAATTATTGAATTGTCGTTTAACAGCTTGGCCTTATCATTTAAGGCATCAAAAATAGTGTAACAAAGATCTTCTCTTGAAAGAGAAGAAATAGCAGAAGAAACTTCATTTTCGTTCAATTTATTTTTCCCCGAGTGCAGTTCTAATTGCATGTTATCAATTTTTTGAGTTAAGATTTCTTTTCATCCGCTAGAGAGCTTATCATTATGAGCGCACGGGCATTTTCACATTTAAGAGAAGTCATTTCATTAAAAAGCGATTGAAGAGTTATTTGATTTGTGTTGTCATTAGTAAGAGATGAAACCGGTTTAGGCTGTTGGGATACATTAGCTGACGGAAGGGGCGAGCGAAGAGAGTTTACTGTTTGAACTTTTCAAGAACTCCAAATCTCCTTCCAAAATATTTACACAATTTAAATGAAACATTTCATTGCACTTTGCGCACTGCACCTTGGGTTGTATAGGATCAACCTTTTGGCCACAAACACAGGGCATTGTTTTTATTCAATTTCCTCCGTATATTTACTTAAAAACGTCTATTTCGTTATTTAATTAAGAATACTTTTACAAATTACAGGAGCGAAAGAAAAACACTGACCGTTCATTACAAAGTTCAATCACAGAGTTCTATCACTTTTGGGCATATCTGCTGTATAGAGAATATATAGCAGGGGCGCGAGCACACTGCCTTGTGGTACTCCGGCCAGTATTTCGTATTTTCGGGAGACAAAGCTTTTGTATTTTACTACAAATTTTCTAGTCGTGAGGTAGTTTTTGAGTAGACAGTGCATATTAGCGGGAAGAATATGCTGTAGTTTGTAAATAAGTCCTTCGTGCCAGACTTTATCGAAGGCCTGGGTGATATCGAGGAAAACAGCGGAGCAATACTGTTTATTTCCGAAAGTGCCTTTTATTGAGTCAACAATGCGGTGCACTTGCTCAATAGTGCCATGCTTTTCGCGGAAGCCAAACTGGTGATCGGGAATCACTTGTTTTTCTAGAATTTTCGGTAGAATCAATTTTATTAAAAGTTTTTCGAAGAGTTTTGTAACGACAGGATGTTTTAAACTCAATAGTGGGTGGTAGCCTTTCGCACGTACTGGTATGGGTCTAGCTCGCCGGCATTGGGGGTGAGTTTTTGCTACTCCACTACCAAACATCGTTAACAAAAAAAATTTACGTGCTCTGCAAAATGAACTCAAAAAACAGCCGGATTTAATGTTCTAAAGCATCTTGTTATATTTTATCGCACAAACAAAAGCAAAATAATGATCATGTTAACAAAACATGTAATGATACAAATATATTTGTTATACGCGAGAGCGATCGAAATATTATGTTAAAATAACAGAATTAAATCGAACGAGATGAGCATTGGTGAGCTAATTGCGTTAGTTACCAATACTTAAAGTGTCGTGAATGCAATTCTATAGGTGAAACTGTGTGTGCACTTTCAATTCATATTAGGTTGAGTTATAGCCAATTTAATTTAATAATTTCGAACTCTCGATATTTTCTGTAATAGTTTACGGAAAATAACTCAATTGGATTGCACAATTCAATTTCAATAGCATAATTTTTTTTTTATATTTGTTTTATTTTAAATTTAAAATTTTACTTTAATCATTTTTTTTGTTAAACTTTAATATTAACCATTTTCTTTCACTTTAACTTAAAATTTAAATTTCATTAATCATAAAAATCAGATGGTGGGAAAATAAAATAATAATAAAGAATTTATAAAAGAAACTTATATTTTGTACTCCTTCCGCTGGCCAGTCGTCCGGTGATACAGGGGTGTTATTTTTGATAAGGGGGAATTTTCATTTCGATAACACTTTAGGTTTAAATCATTCATCAATTATTTCACCTCATCACCACAACTTTTATGAATTTTCTTTAATTTTCATATTCTATATTTTGTAATTCTTATGTATTTCTTCTGTTTAGGAAACTAATTTTTCCTTTTTAGTTTTAGGTAATAATCTTTAACTATAACTTTACCTATACATCACAGAACACTCTTCGAATTGCTTCACTTTATTTTGTTTTGCTTTTGTTTGCTTTTGCTTATTTTTTTAATTTAATTTTATTAGGTTTCAATTATAAAAATTTAACTTGACTAATTTTTAGATTGCATGTCAGAGTGCATTTTATTATTTGCAAAGACTTTTGGGGAATTTAAAACACTATTCACGCGTAGATTAATCGTTCGCTTCGTGGTTAAGTTAGCAATTAAGCTAGCGCTTGACAACGATCTGTACCACTGCAGATAGAAACTAGTCCCACGCATAGAAATAATGCGGACTGACCAAAAAGAGATGACTAATGGAGAGAGAACTGGTAGCAACGTAAAAACACGAGATGATCATCAAAGCGAGAGATTGTCAGCGCGTTCTTCATTTAAATGATCTAATAGAGTGGAGGAAAATATGCGCGTCTTAGGGGAGGGGAGTTTACAAACAATTTTGCTTTATTATATTATACCTTTTCTAGTTCGCTTCTCAATAAATTTCGCCAAGCATCCAGCACAATTGAAGAACTAATGTGATAAGTGACCTTGATGCCGACCTGTAGGTACATTTTTGCTAAATCACAGAATTTGTGAATCTAATTACAAAATTAAATCATACCTTGGGACGAATGAAATTGGGTTGTAGCCCTTTTTATAGGCTATCGCCTTCCTGTCCTTAAAGGACGAATTGTTCCGAATTCTGCAAACTTTGTTTATTAATGAAATGATTGGGAATTTGATTCAAAATTTGTTACCTTTTGCAGGAAAAGCTGAAGAACAGCTTAATTTGAGTCTTGGTGGCTCAATAAAGACTTTCTCAATAACAAAATAGTCCAAGTCTGATACTATCTTGATTAATTGGGGGGAACTCTTGGAGAAAACGTTTGGCTTCGATGGCTGCTCAAATGAAATGGCAGAGCGACTACAAGGGAATCTAGGATACAACCTCTAAAATTTGACAATGGTTTGAACCTCGTGTAAAAAGTGTAAAGAAATTGTTTTCGAGCTATTTTTACAACACCAAAATATAAGGGAATATAAACTTTTTCTCACTACTTCACCATTCACCCAACATCAAACCGAGAGATCCAAAAACGCATTACCAATACTGCATTGCCTTTTACTGAAAGCAACTCACACTACCACAGAAGTGCATAAATGCATGAGGACTAATAACCAACCAACACTATGAAAATATACAAACGCAGTCCATTCACAATAGGGTTTTCTAATCTTGTTTTAAGACAATATTTTTCAGAGTTTTTTTTTTTGGGACACTTAATTTTGATTTTAAATCAACCATTACAAAGCAGGTGATTTTGACGGATCTAAAAGCAGATGAAAAAGGTGGATTTGCCCTTCAGGTCAAGATTTGTGGGGTACTAAGCGCAGTATATCTTTCCCATGGAAAGTACCCACACTTCGCCCTCGCAAATCCTGTAATTCGTAGTATCAATTTCCTACCTTTTTTACAACTCGAGATTTTAAAAATTTCGGAGCTAACTTAGCGTTAAAATGCTTTGCTTTGTTTTACGTCTATAAACTTCTTGTCCTGGCAATAAATTTAGAGGAGTAGAGCGCAAAATGTTAATCTTCCGATTGCATTCATATGCTTTACGCAAATTACGTTGCACGTTCGATCTGACCAACTGCAACTTATCCTGACGATCGATATCCTCACCGACTTCCAAACTATCAAGACTTCTCAACAATTCATAGGTTTCACCATGAGTTATCATTTGTTGACCGAACAACACAAAATATGGCGAATAGCCCAGAGAACTGTGAACCGAACAACGTAGTGCGGCTCAAATTTTACTTAAATTTTTGTCCCAGTTACGCTGATCGTCACCAATATATGAACGAATTGAAGCTATAACCGACCGATTGACTCTTTCGGATGCATTCGATTGAGGGGAGTAAATAGCAGTACAAACATGTGAAATTCCATACTTCGACAAAAGTGATTCAAAAATGTTTGACTTGAACTGGGAACCATTGTCTGTTATAATGACTTCAGGAACACCAAACAGCATAAACACGTCATTCTCTAGGAATTCACAAATTTTCGACGAAGTAGACTTTCTTAATGCTTTCAGAATTGGGAATTTTGACATATGGTCGAGCACAATAAAAATCGATGTATTGCCATTCTTCGAATGAGGGTAAGGTCCTAGCAAGTCCATATAAATTTTTTGAAAAGGACGAGAAGATTTTGCCTGAGAACCCATTGGAGGACGAAGAACCGCATTAGGAGCTTTCGATTGCTTGCAAAGATCACTATGCGAAATAAATTGATGAACTTCAGATGCCATTTTCGGCCAGTAAAAATTCCTGCGAATTTTCTCTAAAGTTTTTGTAATGCCACAATGTCCAGCTGTTGGCGGACAGTGAGCGCTTGTGATCACATCGGTAGTGAGCGCGGTAGGAATCCATGGTAGATCAACTATTGGCAACGGCGCAAAATCCATTTTGTCAATTTCCTCGAGTCGAGACAAAGCATCTGGTACAACATTCAAACTACCTTTTCGATGTTCTATCGAAAAGTCGAACCCTTGAAGTTTCAATGACCAACGAGCAAGACGACCGTTCAAGTCTGCTTGACGCATCAACCATTGCAAACTTGCATGGTCAGTAATGACCTTGAAATTGTGTCCTTCTACGTATTCGCGGAACTTCTGAATACTTAATATCGCAGCTAGACACTCCAATTCAGTGATGGAGTAATTCTTTTGAGCGCGATTTAACTTGTGCGAGAAGTAAGCAATTGGTCTTTCGACTCCTTCTTCATCTTCTTGCGCAAGAACTCCTCCAACACCAGAAATAGAAGCATCACACTGAATAACAAACGGACGACTAAAATCAGGAGTTATTAAAAGTGGTACAGAGGTCAACTTTTCCTTGAGCACATCAAAGGCCGCTTGAGCGTCTGCATTCCATTCATAGGATCGGGATTTTGATGTTAAGTCAGTCAATGGGGAAGTTAATGCAGCATAATTGCCAATAAAGCGGCGATACCAACCCGTTAATCCTAAAAAGCGACGCAATTTACGCACACTTCGAGGTGGTAGTAAATCTAAAATGGCTGAAACTTTGCCTGGATCTGGCTTCATCACTCCATCACCAATAACATACCCCAAATAACGAACTTCACGCATACAAAATTTACACTTAGCAATATTCACCGTCAACCCTGCTTCTCGCAACAGTTGAGCTACTTCAATTAGTAATTTAAGATGGCTAGCTAAATTTTCAGAGAGCAACAGTAGATCATCTAAGTACACGAAAACTCTGTCTTTTAAATGAGCTGGTATAATAAAATCCATAAGGCGACTCATGGTCATCGGTGCATTACATAAGCCGAATGGCATAACACGGAAACGATAAAGAGGACGCTTTGGAACTGTAAAGGCTGTCATGTCACGCGAATTTTCGTCAAGTTCAATTTGCCAGAAAGCGTGTTTCAAATCTAGGGACGTAATGTACCTAGCTTTGGGCAAACGACTAAAAATTCCATTTATTTTCGGCAAAGGAAACGCATCCTTAACCGTAACGCTATTTAATTTGCGCGAATCGAGACATAACCGAACTTTACCTTCTCTTTCTACTATCGCAACCGGACTACTCCATGGTCAATTTTGTGGAGCTGGTTCAATGACACCAAGTTCCAACATACGATCTATTTCAAAATGAATTTTCTTTTCGACCGCAGGCGATACTGAAAAATAACGCTGCTTAATCGGTTTCGAGTCTTTAACAATTTTAATGGTATGTTTAAGGAGAGTTGTTTTCCCCAAACCTTCATTTTCAAATGACGGAAATAACGATATTACGCTGTGCAACCGGGATTGCTCACCGGGATCTAATTCATGCATACCTGGAGGCGTATGAGTGATTTCCGACTCAAAAGAAAGGGATTCTAAAAGTTTATTTATTAGGCCAAATTTATGAAAAAAATCAGCGCCTAAGTATAAATCTTGACGCAAATCAGGAATAATAAAAATGTCTAAAGTTTTGGTGTTATTTTTGAAAGTTATTTGAGCTTTCACGCTTCCTATAATTTTATATTTACGCCCACATGCCGTTTCAACAAACTCGCAGAGCGACTTAAAAGGAATATGGTCTGCAAGAAATTGTTTGGCAGCATTGCCACTTATACACGATATGGACGCACCTGAATCTAACAGTGCAAATAATTCCATATTAAATAAATTTACTTTGATGTACGGCCGAGAATCATTTTTAGGTACTTCAAAAGCAGACAAAAATTTGAAACAATTTTTCCGATTTCTACGGACATTTTTCCAAAAGGAACGAATTCGATAATTTGAACGGACAGACTTTTTATTATTTTTTAATTTTGTTTTAAAACTTATGTTTTCGCAAAACAGACGACAACGGACAGATCCATAATTTTGTAATCTTTTATGATAAGGGATAATTGGATGTAAAATAGGAGCATAATTTGAATTTAAAGAAGGGATTGAATTAATATTTTGATAAATTGAAAGTGTCTGTGTACTCACAGAGGTATTTATTTGGTTTTTACAAGGATAATCATTTAATTTTTCTTGGAGCGCAGACGGTTGTTGTTGTTTACGCTCGACATCGAGTTTTCCGGATTCTGGCAATTAGCACAATTTGGTTTCAGAGTATTTTCTGCACCACAGCCATAGCAGAATATAGTTCTTTCTTCAAGACAATCTACGAAACGGTGTCCTTCTTTACGACTATTCCAACATGTCAGTTTTCCTAATTCACAAATATCTTCGCAATTTAAGTCACTAGTGTCAGTTTCTATTTCGCTAACTTGTCGACGACTAGGACGAATATTGGGCTTTTCAACGTCCTCTAATAAAGTTTCTCGTCTAAGAATTAAGAATCTTAGTTGAGCCACCGAAGTAATATTTTGATAAAATAACTCATTCCTAATTTTAGGACGCAAATTCCTACGCGAAATTTCTAATAGTTCGGGATCCTGCATAACATAATGCAATCGATCACAAAGGAAAAGAATGGCATTGTAATACTCGTCGAAGCTTTCGTTTTCTTTTTGTTTCCTATCATGAATTAATTCTCTAACATCGCTATCCGACAGATGATCTACGAAATGAGCACGCAAGGATATGCAAAGATTTTCCCAGTTAACCCTTTCAACGGACCTACGATATCTCCAATACCAGTCAAGGCCTTTCTCTTTAAAGAGAATATGAGAGTGCTCACTCAAGGTAGTAATGTCGCTACCTAAACTGTCGTTAGTCAACGAATTTATCATATAAATGAATTTTTCTACTGGCATTTTAGCCAAACTACCATTAAACGTGATATTCCAACTTTGTATAAGTTGAGCAATTCTACCGCTAGTATGCACAACTGTGGATGCTGAAGAAAGTCTTTGAGTATTATTGTGAACCGGAAAATTATTTGGAGGTGGATAATTAGGATGAAAACTCTGAGTACGGAAAACATTCGTATGGAAAGTATCCGAGTGCGGTTCCCCAGATGCAACATTTGGAGCAAAATGTAAATTTGGAGCGGAAGTCAAGTGTGGTGCGGAAGTATTATTTCCTACAGAAGGACGATTTTGGCTTGAAGCTAAATTCGAAGTGCTATTATTTATTGGAGGGAATGCTTCCCGCGGCCAATCAGGTTCTACTGTACGACGCACAGACAACTGACTAATTTGCTGCGAAAGATTACGGATGGTACTTTGTAAAGCCGATAGATCAGAGTTAAACTTCGTTTCTAAATTCAAAATTCTATTATTGAGATTAACATCATCGCGTATGGGAGCAGATGATATTGGAGGTTGCCTAATTTCATTAGCACCTAAGGGCAATGATAAGTTTCTAGAAGAAGAATTCAATTTAGGACCAGCAATGGAGCAATCAAGGGGATTTTTTGAGTTCTTGTATTAGCTCTAGTAACACGTCTTGGAATCGCACCTTGTGATCTTTCAGTATTTGAATTTGGTTGTGTCATAACGTCAGTTAGATTGTTAACCGTACAACGTTTACGACATTGAGGACAAGTTGCGGATGTCTTAATCCAATCGAGAATGCCATTGCGATGATAATAGTGCATACAACGCGTAATAGCCACAATTGAAGTTTGTTCAATTTGTTGGCTACAGACCGTACAAATTCCAAAATCCATTTGACGTAATCGTAAAAATAACTTAATAAATCGGACGAAGAGCAACAGAATAGATCACAAATCGTAATTCCAGGAAAAATTAAATATATTCGCATCGACCCACGACCCTCGAAATACTCAATAGAAAATTAAGCAAAAACCGCATGAAGTTGTAATAAAGTTAGCTGAAATCCATACTAACGATCGGTCTAGGTAATATGTCTGTACAATTACTCTAGCAATTCCAAAAAGCTCGCATAAAAATCAAACCAAAATTACAAGAAAAAAAATATAAATTTGTGGGAAGTATTAGCAAAGATGAAAATAGCTAATGCGTCTATAACCATTAGGTATAGCCCCACGTTGGGCGCCATTTGTAACGACAGGATGTTTTAAACTCAATAGTGGGTGGTAGCCTTTCGCACGTACAGGTATGGGTCTAGTTCGCCGGCATTGGGGGTGAGTTTTTGCTGCTCCACTACCAAACATCGTTAACAAAAAAAATCTACGTGCTCTGCAAAATGAACTCAAAAAAAACCAAACCAAATATATGTGAAATTAAACCCCTTATAGAATGTAAGCTGAACCTACAGCTACAACAACAACAGAATAGTTTGCCCACCCAACCATGTATTCTCAAAACCCTAAGTGTCCATATGCGAGAATACCCTATAACAACTGGGAACGGTTACTAGATCTATCGATAAATTTTAAGGATTCATATTGAATTACAAAATATTTACTTTATTGTTTTTAATTCGGAATTCATTTTCCATGGCACAGAAAAATGATACTCATGATGTTAAGATACCATCAGTTTACAAAAGCGTATTGATAAGAATAGAGAACAATTAAATGTTAGCTATGTACTAAAAAGAGTTGATAACATTTCGCATAAATGTAAATAAATCGTAACAGTAGAAAAAAAACACAATGTTAACTATTTTACATCATGACTATATCATGATATTTCTTAACAGCCGGATTTAATGTTCTAAAGCATCTTGTTATATTTTATCGCACAAACAAAAGCAAAATAATGATCATGTTAACAAAACATGTAATGATACAAATATATTTGTTATACGCGAGAGCGATAGAAATATTATGTTAAAATAACAGAATTAAATCGAACGAGATGAGCATTGGTAATTAGCTCACCAATGCTCATCTCGTTAGTTACCAATACTTAAAGTGTCGTGAATGCAATTCTATAGGTGAAACTGTGTGTGCACTTTCAATTCATATTAGGTTGAGTTATAGCCAATTTAATTTAATAATTTCGAACTCTCGATATTTTCTGTAATAGTTTACGGAAAATAACTCAATTGGATTGCACAATTCAATTTCAATAGCATAATTTTTTTTTTATATTTGTTTTATTTTAAATTTAAAATTTTACTTTAATCATTTTTTTTGTTAAACTTTAATATTAACCATTTTCTTTCACTTTAACTTAAAATTTAAATTTCATTAATCATAAAAATCAGATGGTGGGAAAATAAAATAATAATAAAGAATTTATAAAAGAAACTTATATTTTGTACTCCTTCCGCTGGCCAGTCGTCGGGTGATACAGGGGTGTTATTTTTGATAAGGGGGAATTTTCATTTCGATAACACTTTAGGTTTAAATCATTCATCAATTATTTCACCTCATCACCACAACTTTTATGAATTTTCTTTAATTTTCATATTCTATATTTTGTAATTCTTATGTATTTCTTCTGTTTAGGAAACTAATTTTTCCTTTTTAGTTTTAGGTAATAATCTTTAACTATAACTTTACCTATACATCACAGAACACTCTTCGAATTGCTTCACTTTATTTTGTTTTGCTTTTGTTTGCTTTTGCTTATTTTTTTAATTTAATTTTATTAGGTTTCAATTATAAAAATTTAACTTGACTAATTTTTAGATTGCATGTCAGAGTGCATTTTATTATTTGCAAAGACTTTTGGGGAATTTAAAACACTATTCACGCGTAGATTAATCGTTCGCTTCGTGGTTAAGTTAGCAATTAAGCTAGCGCTTGACAACGATCTGTACCACTGCAGATAGAAACTAGTCCCACGCATAGAAATAATGCGGACTGACCAAAAAGAGATGACTAATGGAGAGAGAACTGGTAGCAACGTAAAAACACGAGATGATCATCAAAGCGAGAGATTGTCAGCGCGTTCTTCATTTAAATGATCTAATAGAGTGGAGGAAAATATGCGCGTCTTAGGGGAGGGGAGTTTACAAACAATTTTGCTTTATTATATTATACCTTTTCTAGTTCGCTTCTCAATAAATTTCGCCAAGCATCCAGCACAATTGAAGAACTAATGTGATAAGTGACCTTGATGCCGACCTGTAGGTACATTTTTGCTAAATCACAGAATTTGTGAATCTAATTACAAAATAAAATCATACCTTGGGACGAATGAAATTGGGTTGTAGCCCTTTTTATAGGCTATCGCCTTCCTGTCCTTAAAGGACGAATTGTTCCGAATTTCTGCAAACTTTGTTTATTAATGAAATGATTGGGAATTTGATTCAAAATTTGTTACCTTTTGCAGGAAAAGCTGAAGAACAGCTTAATTTGAGTCTTGGTGGCTCAATAAAGACTTTCTCAATAACAAACTAGAGAGTGCACTATCTTCGGCTATACCGAAGCTGAAATACCCCCACACAGTAGGAAGAAGTACCTCGAACATAAAAAAATGTGGTCTCAAGACCCTATTTTGAGCCAATTATAGGTTTTGGAGCCCGGACCATGTCCAAAATCCATTTCTAAACATTTAGAATCAAATCAACCAAAAAAAAAAAATTGGTCTCAAGACCCCATTTTGACCCTTATATATGTGGTTTCGGAACCTCGGACCATGTCAAAAATACGTTTCTAAATATTTCCAATCG
Source organism: Heteromyza rotundicornis (assembly GCA_951394025.1). Classification (NCBI taxonomy): domain Eukaryota; kingdom Metazoa; phylum Arthropoda; class Insecta; order Diptera; family Heleomyzidae; genus Heteromyza; species Heteromyza rotundicornis. Next base: position 27,068,694 of record OX596012.1, read on the forward strand.
AATACAACCATAAAAAGGACTTGAAAAATTTTAACCTTTTTTTTCGGTGTATGGGAGCCACTCCCAGTTTTTATCCGATTTGGCTGATTCACGAACTTAATCTCAGTATTCACGAGAAAAACATGTACCCAAAGTTTCAAGTCGATATCTCCAAAACTGCGACCGCTATCGTGCGGACGGACAGACGGACAGACAGACGGACATCGCTAAATTGACTCCGGCGGTGATGCTGATCAAGAATATATATACTTTTCCATACCGGGCACGCCTCCTTATGGGCGTTACAAACGTTGTGACAAAGTGAGTATACCCTGCCACAGTGAGTGTTTGGGATTTGGGCGAGAGTGGCCGCTGCAGCTGCTTGGGAAAGCTAGAGTGTGAAATTACTAACAGCTGTGTGTATTTCAACTTTCGTTTTTAGTGACACATTAGGGATAATGTGGGAGCTTATATATTTTCGATATTTGAGCCAGTTTGTGAGTTTGCTGGTCAGTTTATCTGGTGGATTGGCCTCAGAACTTGGCGCATACTTTATTGTGATAATAGTAGGCGTATGGTCTGATGAGAGATCTAGAGAGGATTCAATAAACAATTGGCTCCTTTTTACAGTTTTGAAGACTGCAAAGTCAATGACATCGGGGGTTTTGCGACTGTCAGTTGGCCAGTAAGTTGGCGTGCCAGAAGAGATCACGTCAAGACCGAGTCTGTTGACAGTGTTCAACAGGAGCCTGCCCTTTGGCGATATAAGGCGAGAACCCCAATATGTATGTTTGGCGTTGAAATCGCCGGCAACGAGATACTTTTGTCCAAGAGAATGGAAAAAAGGGCAGTATATAGCTCTTAATGTTAGGCCTTTTAAGTATTCATCCAGAGAAATACTTGTCGCTTGAATATATTCTGTGCAATAATTCTGGAGAGCGTAATGTCTTATACGACTTTTAATGAGAATGGCGGTTCCACCTCTAGCGTTTCCGCTTGGATGCTTTGTGTCATAGAGTCTATATCCTGGTAAATTGAAGAAGTGTTTTTCAGTGAAGTGTGTTTCAGAAATTAGCATAACGTCTATGCTGGACTCTTTCAAGAACTCGAGAAGTTCTAGTTTGTGATGACACAGGCCGTTTGCATTCCAGAATGATATTTTTAAACCATTCATGAGATGATGTAGTAAAAGACTTTGATTCTTTATCATTTCTTGCATCATATTTTGCATACCAGACATAAATTGAGACATATTTTGCATGAATATTTGTAGAGTGTGTTGAAGGCTACTACTAGGAGGAGCAGGTTGCGCGTGCACAGTGGCAGAGTGACCGCTTTTTAAGGCACTGGCGTAGGAAATGCCTTGTTTTGTAAGTGGGTTTGCGAAGGATTGTGCAGCGGATAGCGGAGGAAATTTTTGGGTTTTCCATGTTTCATGTTTTTGCGTCACATTTTCCGTCTTTTTTATGAAGCTTTGATAGACGGCACAGCCTCTATAGTTAGCAGTGTGATTGCCACCGCAGTTACTACATTTTTTAATAGTGGAATCCTCTTTTGTTTTTGTGTACGAACCTGTTTCGTGCAGGTCTGCACAAATTACGCACACGCTGGGAAGAGTGCAGACTTTGTGTGGCCGTATTCTTGGCAGTTATGACACTGAATCGGTCCACTGCGCTTGTGAGGCACTTCAATTGTGATTTTGCGATGTAGCAGATATCTGAGCGAGTATATCGGGTGGGGTTCACCTTTTTTGAGCAATTTTGAGTCGAACTCTAGTTCCACACGAAAAATTAGTTGTGGGGTTTTTTTTTAATTTTGGATATTGAATACGGACTTTATTTGGAAGCCTTCATCTCTTAGTGCAGTTTTGCAGTCTCAGTACGACTGAGAGGCCTTTGGAACTTTTGAGCTGGTAGGTGTAGTAGCTCTTTTTGAGTTTATCAAAGAGATTGACAATTTTTCTATAATTGGATTCGCTGTAAATTTGGATTTTTGTTTCGTGTACTTGTCCCCTGAGAATAGAAATCACGTGGAAATTATTAGGACCAATATTTTGAGTTATATCTTTGATGAGCGAATTAGAGTTTCGCTCACGCAGGTAGATAGGTGGGGGTTTTTGCGATTTCGGCTTGGGATCCGAATCATTTTCTTCAGCAAGAATCGCATATCGATTTTGCCCAAGCTCGAGAGATGGTTTATCGGGATTCGTCTTTTGAATTTTTGCGGAATGCCTATTCCCATTAGTTGGGGACGATAGTACTCGCTTTGCGAAGTAAATGTTGATTCGTGTCTGCACTGTTGCTCTTTTGACCTGTAATAATGGAGCGAGTAGCGACCTTTGTTATGCGATTAGCGATTTCAGAAAATCCGCTAATCGTCTCATTTGAGTCAGGAATGGGGGTAAGGCCTACGGGGATTTCAATATATTTGCTAGGGGTATCAACCAAAGAAATTGACGACACAGAGTTACCTGTGTTTGCGTGTGCAGTATCGCTATGGGAACTCCACTGTATATCTGGCGAGGGAATTTGAATAGGTTGTTGTTGTTGTTGTGGAAGCTGCTGCTGCGCACCGTCTTGCTGTGGAAGCTTTTGTTGCAGGGGTTGCAAAAGTTGTTGTTGTAGTTGCAGCTGCTGATGAGCTGTACCATTTCGTCCACTGTCTACTGTTGACGGAGGGGTACGTTGCATGACGAGCGGCCACACTGATACTAATTTCGAAAACGTTTCAACTCGATTTCTCTAAAAATGTTACCGTAATAGAGCGGACAGACAGTCATAGCTAAATCAGTTTTCGATGCTGATCAAAAATATATATACTTTTCCATACCGGACACGAATTCTTATGGGCGTTACAAACATTGTTTCAAAGTTAACCCATTCACGACGAGTGTTACCGTATGGTAACGCTGATAGCTTTCCACGGTATATTCAATTAAAAAAATATTTGAACAAATATCACTAATCTGTTTTTTGATTTTAATAAAGCATGCTTAGATCTTTCTTTTGATATATAACTCTAAGCAATCGCACTTCAGTAGCGACCGTGGTGTATGATTGAAAAGTAGTATTTTAAAAAAGTGAGAAAAAACAGCGAAATGGCGCGACCATTCCGCTAAAAATATTTTTCAGTGTTACAAAAAGTTATATATAACGGATGTTTGTTTTCTATCATTTGGGGAGAATATCAAAGTATAATAAAACGTATTTCAAAAAATCTTTTATTACTTCGGTGTTACTTTTTTATCACTTTGCATTTTGCTGTTACCATATGGGCACGCTCGTCACAACCCTAGTAAATCTAAATTTGTACTAAGAAGATGGCGACCAGATATCAGATGGAAAGGTGTACGGCATATATAGATTCACTTCGACCGGCTGAAACTTACTCACTTGTATTTTTTAGCAAATTTACATTACGATGAAGACATTTTGGCGAGCACAATTTTCCTCGATTTATCCGGCTGGAGAAGAAGATTAGGAGGAAGATGACGGAGGTACTGCCGATGGTCTTCATCGAACACCTCTTTTACAGCCATGTAAATTGTGTATGTCAAATGATGACGAGGACCTTTCTAATTTCAGTCCATATGAAGATATTTCTAATGTTATTGAAAACCTGAACAGTATTATTGGTGTACGGAATTATACATATTATATACAATGGCGGACTGGTAATTAGGGCCAACCTTTTGTATTAATTTTGAGTGGCTCCAGGACACTCATCAAGAAGATCCTAGTTAAAAACTGACCTACTTTTCTAACTTTTTTCCTGGGGGCAATAAAGTTTTTTTTTGGATGCAAAAATGTGTGTTTTTTAAAAACAAACTACTTTGCTGCAGAATCTTTTCCAATCAAAAACTATCCTTAATTTAAATAAATTTTTTAAAAAAAAATTTTAAAATTTAAAAAAAAATAGCAATTAAAAATTTTGTTTACAAAGTGAATGTTTACACATTGCCAAACTTTCAAAAATTAAAAAAAAATAGTTATAAACAATAATATCTTAAATTAGGTAATTTTGCTAGGGTTGTGACGAGCGTAACCATATGGTAACGGGCAGAGGTGGGCAAACAGCAACCGATCCAAAAAAAAAAAGTTTGGAATTCGTTTCTTAGGTCGTTTCTAGGTAATCCTGAAAAAATCTTGAAAAAATTCCTATTATTTCGCTCTTGTCATTAATGGGTTAATATACCATGCCACTGTAGTGTGTGGGGGTATAATAAACTAGTGTTAATATGATATTAGGAGAAAAAATATGAGAAGAAAACTGTATCTCTAAACACAGAAAATTCAAAAGGAAATTTTATTACCTTTTTAATGAACCCCTGTCTTGGTATCAAGTTATTCACGAAAACCTGATGCTTGCACCAAAAAAGCATGTCTGGCCGTAGACAGAAATTTATTTCGGGGGTCTGTCCAAAAAAAATGTACAGAAAAAATACAAAAAAGTAACACTACCTGATAGCAAAAAAAAATGGGATAACCAACACTATTTTCTTATGTAAAATGATTTAAAACAATTTTTCATCAAATTTTCATTCTCGACAGGTGATTAGTTCATATAAACTTTTCTAATAGTTAAATTTTTAAGATTATTTTATCAAATTTCAGATAGGTAATCCCATATCAAATCACTCTACCTCTCCGATTTTATAGAAATTTGGAAGGTAGATAAATAACAGATGGGAGCAACGATTCCAAGAATCAGAAAGGTTTTGTAATTGCACTCTCCGAGTATCCCTGAAATATATACATGACAAATACTGTAAAAAAAATTCCAAGATGCATACAATAAGCCTGTTTGATTCTGAACAAAAAAGATTCTTCCAATCGTTGCTCCATCTTAAGTTAAACCCATAAAAATTTGTATTTTATTATTTTCGAATATTGAAAAAAAAACCAAATTGTATTGTTTTTTTCGCTATTATTTACCTACCATCCAAATTTCATCAAAATCGAAGATATGGTAATTTTTCAAAACGGAATTGCCCTGATATTCATACAAGATCAGATTTTCCGTTCAAGTCGATATGAAATAAACTATCGGTCCCGTAAATCCCCTCCCTAAATACGGCCTTGATGTGGCATGTACATTAAATCGCTAATTGCAAAACGGTAAATCTCCGACCCATAAGATTTTGAGAGTAGTTGCGTGGTACAAAGTTACATTGATTTTGCAAATAAAAAAAATGGGACATTTCGCGATTAGGGGTCGATATAAATGTATTTAAATATAAAATAAAATCTAGGGATAACATTACCCTGCAAAATTTTAACGTTTTGATACTCCATAAACCAAAAGTAGCATTCAGGATCAAGGACTTAAAAATTAATCGAATAGGCGAAATGCAGTTATTTCTCAAGAGTAAACTAATCTTTTTTTAAAAAAAAATGTTTACGTCATTACGTCGTTTAGTACTAACGTTTATCTTCAAAATAAGCTATTACTCATATTTTTACGATATCTTCTTTTGAATATATTAAATTTTAGTTCAGCGGCATTAATTTTTTTGGAGTGTATTATAACTCTAAGTTACAGTGAAATAGAACGTGGTACTCCAGAAAGCAATAGCTTTAAAAGATTTTTTGATGCTGAACACGATGTCATCTACAGAATTGTTCTATCTCTATTTTTGAGTCTAAACAGAAGCATTTTGCATATGCACAGAAGAAAAAAACGTCGGTAAAATTAACCGAAAAAGGTTGTTAACGTACAAATTTTCAAAATGTATGAAAATTGTAAATTTTTTAACCGAGCTGGTAGGTTGGATTAACCGAAAAAAAATTGTTGATATAGATCTTCAAAATTCGACATACAAATAATCGAAAAAGTTGTTGTAAGTTCTTTTACAATTTTTGATTAAATGTTAATTTTTCACAAATTTACTGAAAAATTTACAATTTCACCGAGAAAAAAATGATACAATAAATTTAGCATCTGTCATCTGTTAAGCGTACCGACATTGGAGGGTTGGCGCGTTTTTAACCGTTTTTTCGGTTAGATTTACCGATTTTTTTTTTTGTGTCGACCGAGGGGCACATCCGCATGACTCACGGATTTGGTGACCGAACAGCCGTAATCCGGATTACGCTGTGCATCCGATAGCGGGTAAACATATCTTATTCATATTCGTTTCAGCTACAGATTAAAATCATCAGCTGATAAAACTCATATTAATAATACACGAATTGGGTTGTGAATGCAAGAGAGAATTCTTCCAAACATAACTCAATGAAGGAATAAACAAGTTTAACGTAATAATAAATAAAAAATTAAAAGAAAATGTTATGAAGAATCAGAATTCATGCGACGAATATGAATTTGCTCAAACATAATTTTTCTCTACTTTACGATATTAGACTTAACAAAAAAATACAAAGACAAAACAATAAAAAAAAACTTGTGCAAAAAAACTAAAGAGGATGCAAATGTTAAAAAATGCAGCAATTGCGGTGGCAACCATACTGCAAACTATAGAGGCTGTCCCATCTACAAATCTTTCAAAAGCAAGGCTATTCCCAAAGCTGATGCTTTCCCCCCAAAACAGGATTTAAGAAAAATCCCAACAAATCCCTCACAATCCATTGTACCTACTTATGTAAATCCCAATATAAATCAAGGTGTTTCCTACGGCAGCGCTTTAAAAGGACAAAACTTAGTCCCCGTGTACACCCAACCTGCTCCCCCTAGCAGTTCTCATGAACAAACTTAATTTATGTTTATGCAAAATATGATGCAAGAAATTATAAAAAAATCAAAGTCTTTTACTACAACATCTCATGTCTAAACCATTAATGGTTTAAAAATATCATTCTGGAATGCAAACGGCCTGTGTCTTCACAAACCAACACTTCTCGAGTTCTTGAAAGAGTCCTGCATAGACGTTATGCTAATTTCTGAAACTCACTTCCATAAAAAATTTTTTTCAATCTACCAGGATGTAGACTCTATGACACAAAGCATCCAAGCGGAAACGATAGAGGTGGTTCCGCTATTCTCATAAAAAGCAGGATAAAACATTATGCTCTTCAGAATTGTTGCACAGAACAAAATAAAAGGCCTAACATTAACAGCTATTTACTGCCCGCCCAGACACAAAATAACTGAGCAACAATCCCAGACTTTTTTCCATTCTCTTGGACCAAAGTTTCTTGTTGCCGGCGACTTCAACGCTAAACACACATATTGAGGCTCTCGCCTAATACAATAACTGTTACAATAATTGTTAAAAACCATCCGACAGTCGGAAAACTGTTTAATTGACAGCGAAAAATGTTACAATGATCAGTTTTCGCTTTTATTTTAACAGTTTTCACTGTCAATTTAACAATTTTTCGACTGTCGGATAGTTTTTAACAGCGAAACTGTTATTTTTTTTCTACTATTATCACAATAAAGTACGCGTTAAGTTCTGAGGTCAATTCACCAGGTAAACTGACCAGTAAACTCACAAACTGGCTCAAATATCGGCAGTATATAAGCTCCCACATTAACCCAAATTTGTCACTAAAAACGAAAGATGAAATAAATACAGCTGTTAGTAATTTCACTCTCTTACTTTTCAAAACAGCTGCAGCGGCCACTCCCGCCTCAATCCCAAACTGCTCAACTCGTAGCTATACAAAATGTACTCCAAAACATATAGAACAGCTTCTAAAAAATATGAGAAAAATACGACGTTAATGGCAAAATCACAGATCGCCCACTTTGAAAAAACAGTTAAAAGAAATCACCCAAAATCTACAAAGACAGCTTTAGTGGAAATCCGATAGAGATTTTCACCAACTCGTTGAACATCTTGCACCCACAAAATCAACAAATTACTCTCTCTGGCGAGCTGCTAAAAATATGAAAAAACCGGTACTGGAAGAACCTCCCATACGGCTGCCAAACGGAAACTGGGCCAGAAGCGATACCGAAAAGGGTGCAGCTTTTGCCAACCATCTAAAACGCGACCAGTGGTGATATCCCATTACCAACATTAATCCCACACAATAACTCTAGTACACTTGCGATTAAAAAAAATAACTTATGGAGACAATAAACAAATGCTTGGATCCAAAAAAAAACACCAGGATCGGACTTGATAACGCCCACAATGATAAAAGAACTGCCAACAGTTGCAATAACTCAATTATTGCACATATTTAACTCAATCCTCAGAACATGTCACTACCCAGATGATTGGAAACTTTCTCAAGTTACAATGATTCACAAACCTGGAAAAATCCTAATAATGTGACTTCATACAGGCCCATAAGTTTGCTCTCTGTGTTATCGAAACTCTTCGAAAATTTTATAATAAAATTGATTCTACCCAAAAGAAATGTGATTCCCGATCACCAATTTGGCTTTCGAGAAAGGCATGGTACTATAGAGCAAGTGCACCGCATTGTAGACTCAATAAAAAGCACTTTCGAAAATAAACAGTACTGCTCCGCTGTTTTTCTCGATATCACCCAGGCCTTCGAAAAAGTCTGGCACGAAGGACTTATTTACGAATTACAGCATATTCTTCCCGCTAATATGCACTGCCTTCTCAAAAACTATCTCACGAATAGAAAATTTGTGGTTAAATATAAAAGCTTTGTCTCCCGAAAATACGAAATACTGGTCGGAGGTAGGGTCCTCGCGCCCCTTCTTTATATTCTCTATACTGCAGATATGCCCAAAAGTGATATTATGTTCCATCCAAACATTCTTGCTAGAAATTTACTGAGACCTCTGAATCACCCACGTCTTAAACGAAGCTAATATATTACCAATATATTAGATACGATAACTCCACATTGCCTAAATCAATGGATATAGGGCAATTTATTCATCTCACAACATAGTTTAAGCTGAATTTTCATTTTTTTAAATTAAGTTGAATTTGTGAATTTTTGAATAATCATTGTTAGACCTAAGTTAATATTAGGTGATTCAATTGAATAAAAGTACATGTAATAAAACAAAAAGAAAACATAATTAAAAACTTTTTCTAGATTACAATTATTTATATGATACAGCGATGAAATTTGGTGTCTTCTAGCAAATGTCATAAATATACATTTTTTCAAGTTCAGTTCCATTAAGTTATGATCACACCAGATAGCTATACTGTTCAGATCTGATTGTAACAACTTATGTCGACCTAAGATGTCATAGGATAGAATGGCCCTAATTTGGTAGCGCTACTATGTCTGGACTGATATTTGATACTAGTAAGATATTTTGGAAATTGCTAGTTAGTTAAATTGTTTTCGGTGTTTTAATGTTGTTATTATTGTTTATTGTTATAATTTTTAGATTTTTCCTGAAGACGGACACCAAAGGGGTCCGAAATATAGAAAATAAATATAAAAATTTTTTAAAAACATAAAAAGTGTTTTTTAAAAATTTAGTGGAAACATGACCTAGAGCCCGAACAAGTAACCAAAAATCATCATATACAATTAAGGTCGAAAAAATAAAATATCTTAAATAAATATAATTTCAAAAATAAATATCAAATAAAATAAAACAATTGGAATGGAAGAAACAATTTTTGTTTTTGTATTTTCTGGCAAGTGAATTGTTGTGTGTGTATCAGAGCACACACAATGTAAAAATTCATTTGCCATGCAATTTCCTTGCTGGGACTTTGAAGAAATTCTTCAACCAGGCATGGTAGTAGGTTGCTATACAACAACAAGTAAAAATTCAGTTTTGATGCATTTCTCCATTCGCTGCTTCAGTGAGTTGGCGTGTGATGCAAAGGAGAAGCAATTCTCTTGTGCGTCATACCAATACTTACTTATAGCGTCGCATGGATAAAATAAAATGCATAAAGAGTGCTGACGAGGATCCGTGGCTGGATCCGAAACAGCTGTACACTCTGCCTGACTTAGTTTTTGCTTAGTTGTTCTACTCCCTGAGAGTGTGTAACAGTCAGTTTAACAGATATGAGAATATAAAATCGTTTATCAGTGGCTGTTAAAAGGTTACTGTTCTTCTAGTTCACACAGTGTTGCCAGGTTTATGGCATGTTTGTCTAATTTTTGTTCGACTACAACTAAACTGTACGGTTTTGACTTATGTACGTATTTATTAAAGTTTTCTCACATTTTCATGAATTCCTTGCCCGTTTCTTCTTTTGATAGGATATTCCCCGAAAAACAATGAAATGATAGTAGAGAACAGATCTTGCGTAGCACATTTAAGTTATTCATTTATTGCCATGTGTGCATGAATGGCTTCATTGGCGCGATGGATAAGATGTCAGACTATCAACCAGAAGGTCGCAGATTCAAGCCTTATCTAGAGCGACTACAAAAGGACAATTGTAACTTAGTTTTAAAAACTTTTATAAATAAAGTTTAGAAAATTTAAAATTAAAACAGTCGGGTGGCAGTCGGACATCTTCCCACTATGCTCCGGTTATCAACAGCGCAGCAACTGTCAATTTAACAGTTTAGACTATCGGATGGTTTTTAACAGCGAAAACTGTTAAATTGACCTACTTTTACGTTTTTTGTAATATGTTCCATAAAATACCTTTTATGACAATTCTTCTCAACTCCAAACTTCATCTATAAAAGTTTTTAACTAAGTTACAATTATCCTAGGACAAGGCTTGAACCTGCGTGCTTCTGGTCGATAGTCCGACATCTTATCCATGGCAATAAATTATCGCGCTGTTGTTAACTAAACTTTATTTAAAACTCTAAAATCAAAAATTCCCAAGCGATAATTAAAATCCTTAATTGCCCGGTAGCTCAATCGCGACGCGTGGGATTAGAGCCGACAGCCGCGGTATGGTTTCCCCGGCCGAACGAATAACACGAACACGCGAAAACCCGATAAATAAACTTTTTTAAAAACTACACCAAAACCGCCGCGTTATATATATAAGTATATATATATATGTATACAAAGAAACTAAAACTTTCCCGACACAACGAAAATAATACCGAACACAAACGGAACATTTTCCAAAATTCTCACAAAACGACAAATAACCAAAAAAAAATTATTTGTTCCCCAAAAATTATATTTTTTAAATCGCAATTGATTTGCGGGACCAGACCGACCTGTCTGAAATCCCTAGCACGATTCTTTGCAGAATCAATTCACCAGCTGGACTTTGATAAAATCGATGTCCAGCAACCACTTGGCTCAGATGCCGGACGACACAAACAAAAAAAGGAATAAGGAAGAGGGGGAAACTGCCAAACAAATTCCAAGCAAACTACTTGAAATTCCCAGGACGAAAACACTTCACCAAAACAAATTACGACCGAACACAACCTGTCCAACTCTATTAAATTTCTCAAATTCAAAACAACTAAATGGCCGACTGCCACAGATAAAATAAAGCAAAAAAACACTAGCTGGCAAAACTAAACCAGCGCGGAAAAATACTCCCTTTGGAACACTTGTCCTCCAGCCACAATCCAACGATGGCAACCGCTACACTTCACCACTCAAAAATACAATTTAAAAAAAGGCAAGAAAATTATCAACAATTTTTTCAAACAAATTATTCAAAATCAAATTTAATTAAAAATCTAAAACTTTCGCACTTTCCTTCCTACCTGCTCAAAAAGCACTAAAGAACTTTCCATTTCTCTAACATCTTCCCCCCACCCCACTCATGAGCGGGACCTACGCAGAAGCCAGTATTCGCAGTCGGGGCTTTACCCACACCTATATGTGAAAGATCTTCTCAGATTTTTCTAGAGCGTGTTTGGCAAATTTACATATACACCCCCGCACCCACCAAAATGAAAATACTCACTTTGGCGGCACTCATGTATGTATAGGCAAAAGCATAAATGTCGACAGATTCCCCTCCCTCAAGCAGGTTCAAAGAGTACAAAAGCTTTAGTCCAGGTTTTGACATTCTCCTATTGAAATAGCGAGGCTGGCAATACCTTCATCGGATTGCCGCTGCTCACTTAGCTAACTTAACGAAAGCAAAAGCGAAAGAAAGGAAAAGAAAAGAAAGCAAATTAACAAATTAAGCAAAACAAATATATTTATAAAAAATAACAAGTAACAAGATTGTGCAGTGCGTTCCTACGGTCGATGCGTGTGTGGTTTTGTTCCTCCGAGTTTGTTCGCCCGTCGCCCCGAACAAAAGGTAAACATACAAAAAAACAAAACAACAACATAAGTCGCGAATTTATGCCGCGACAAAATGAATAACTTAGATCTGTTGAACAGGTTCTGTTCTCTACTATCAGAGTGACCAGAGTTGCCATTTGAAATAACTTTCCTTATTTTCCTCGGAATATCCCACCCAAATGAGAAATGGGCAAGGAATTCTTTAATAAATACGTACACGGAGGGAAATGCTTGCTGAAATCATGCCTTATAGGAATCAATTGAGTAAAAATTAGTCACGATATTGATCCATTAATTAGAAGTCAATAATCAAGAATTCTTAATCATAAGAACTGTTAAAAGGGAAAATCATAGTTTGTGATTTTTGTTTGCTTGATTTGTTCCACATAAACAAGAATTATTATTTTCCCTTTTGACATAAGGACCAGATGAAACAAATTGTGCAAACAAAAATCATAAATTATGATTGAAAATTCATAATTTTAGGCTTAAGTGAGAAAAAATAAATCATTCCTAATATTAATTTGAGCACATATTTAGAATTAAAAAATTTTTTTTTTTGCTAATTTTTTACTTAATTATTTATTTAATTTTACTTTTTTATTTGCCAACTTGCTTAGAATAATTTGTAATAACTTTTTCAAAAATTCAGTTTTCCCGGAATTCGAACCGACATCATCTCCAGTCCGGACGCCTAACTGATTCGGCTACCCTGGCATTATTGTAAAAGCGTCTAAATGTATTGTATATTGCTCAGCAATTCATGACAATCAACCCAGTTACTCATAATTCATGATAACACGTGAAGTTTCATGACCTAGTTAATAATCAATTATTCTTCAAGAATAATAAAATTAATCACGAAATTCATAAACCCTTATCATAATGTATTCACAATCCATATGCATAGTTTATGTACGAATTTGCATAATTTTGACTAATATTCACAATTAATGATTATAGTTAGTAATTAAGTATCAATAATTTTATGGACTCCATAATCGTAAATCATGAGCCAACATTTCTCTCCGTGTACAAAGGTAAAAAACGGGGAAAGTGGTTTAGTTGCAGTTGAACAAAATGGAGAAGAACAGAAAACCTATCTTCTATCTGTTAAACTGTCTGTTACACACTTTGCGGTTCATCAGTTTGATGGTTTTGAAATCTGTTGACATTTGGACTAGTTGGTTGAATGGCCATGTTACCACCCGGGATGCCTGGGTTAAAATCTCGGTGACTTCTAAGTTTCTTATTTTTTCAATAGGGTTCTGAATTGACAGCTTTTTTTAACAGTTCGAGAAGTTGAAAAAAAGTTTAATTTTACAGCAAAAACTGTTAAATCAAACAAAATTACTTTAAAACAACAGTTATTCTGTTAAAAACTGAATAACAGTGAACGACTGTCTTTTCTACTGCTATCTTTTTTCTCGGTGTATGTACAATTTGAGAAAGAAACTGGTTACAATGAAAGTGGAGCGCATTGCCGCTATAAAAAAATTAGAGCACCTATTAAGGAAAACAATTCAATTCAAAAAGAACGAAATGAGTTATTAAAACGATATTTGGATAGGCCAAACTAAAATATGCGTTGTCTTACTGTTGTTACGTATTGGAAAATTGTTATGTTCTAATTTAAATAAATATTAACGTTTTAATAACGAAATTAACTTTGGCCACGATATTTGGGTAGGCAATTTAAAATATTTTTCGCCATTTGGGATATATTGACTTTAAATTTTGTTTACCAAATTTTCTAATCCTAATCCAAAATCTTAAAATTTTTTTTGCTGGATTCGATTGGAAATATGTGGATTTTGAACACGGTTGGAGGTGCCAAACCCAGCCATAAATGGGTCAATATGTGGTCCTAACTCCAAAATGTCTGAGGTTCTTATAAATATGCTGTATTGTGTAGAGTTCCTTTATAGTTAGAAACAATATGAACGTAAACATATGTAGGGATTTAAACATATTATTCACAAACTGTTTACAATAGCTAATCTCTTTTCGATAGCTTCTTCGGCCTGAGTCCCATCAAGAATTTCCTCATCGATTGAGGGAACTATGTCGTTGTCGTCTTCATCAAAATCTTCGTCCATCTACACTACATCTACACAGAAAAATAAAAGTTGGTAAATCTAACCGAAAAGGTTGGTTAAAAACGATCCAAACAACAAAGGAAGTAAATACAAACGTAAAAAATTGTTAGTTTACCAAAAAAAATTGTTAAGCAACCCACAAAAATTGTTATTTTTTTGCATTTATTACAAAAACAAAAAATTTTGTATATTTTTTTTGTTTATTTTATTTTGCATATTTTTATTTTCTTACTGTTTCTTTTTGTTTATAACAATTTGTAATAACCTTTTATTTACTTAAACACTTCAACTTGCTTTACTCACTTATCCCGGGATTCGAACCTGAACCTCTTGGGAGTTTTTGCAGCGCACTAAGCCCTTAGCAGTTGGAGCTAGCTCTAACATTATTCAACGGGCGTCTAAATGTAATATACTCTGTACAGTCTGTTAAATATAACATATATCTAAAAATAGAACACATCATGCTTTCGCGTACATGTATTGGTGCGTCTAAATGTAGTATACTCTGCACAGTCTGTTCAATCTAAAAATAGAACATGTTCATGCATACATCATGCTTTCGCGTACAAATAAAATAACAATTTTGTATTGTTAAAAAAACAATTTTTTATCGTTTAGATTAACCGATGGAAATTGTTTCCGATTTCGTGTTCTCCGAACTTTTGTATGGGTTGGTAAGTTAACAATTTTTTTGGTTAGATTTACCAACCAAAAATTTGTCTGTGTATGAAACATTCTGCGTGATTACAAACTCCTGAATTGCCGACAATGTATATCCCGTAATATAATAGAATGGAACTACTTTCGGTTAAAAAAATCACTCGCATTTCCAACAGGTTGTTTTTTTGGGATATGGCATCCATCAATATCTCCAACAACGTTTCGTATTATAATTGAACGTTCCTCAAAGATCTATTAACAACCCCAAATAATAATTAGAAATGTTTTGAAAATGCAAATTCATGCATTAAATCACTACCTGTGACGATACAGTCTATTGCGCAGTGGTTGGCCATTTTACATAATTAGGCATTAAATCTGCCAAAGCATGCACAATCGATTTGAAAATACCATGACCTGAGCTCGTTGGAATATTAAATCGATCAACGGCAAGGAACGATTCCTGCTTACTTAGCAACCAAATACTGAATAGCATTTTTTTTGGGAGTGGTACATCGATGTTGCCTTGTATGGTACCGTCCATTTAATTTCCAATAAAATTTAGCAAAGGCTAATGGAATATAAAAATAAAATAAATCATATACCAATTAGATGTACCTCAAAAGTAGTTCTATTCATCCGAAAATGTTGCTCAAACTGCATATCTGTATAGCTAGGTATCGTCTCTTCGAAATATTCCTCGTTTCGAGACTTTTTTTCTCCGCGTTCCCTACTCATCGTCAGTCCAGGCAACGGTTACCAAATTATCCATATCGCAAACCAAATATTATTATTTTTATTTTGAGTTGTGAAACAGAGTCGTTCTGAATTTTAAAGTAGCAACGCATTCACAGAAATTAGGCGCAGCGAGAGGTAGCGCGTACTATAACTGTTGTCTCTGCTGAATGCGCCCATTGTCAAAGAACCAAACCACCATTACAAGAAAACAGATTAGAAATCGGTTCACTAGTTTCGTCACTACACTGAGCAAACAAACGCATAGTTGAATTAAATATTTTTTATTTAAATGTGTTTTGAATATTTTTATATTTGGAAATCAATATCTCATATATAAATTCAATACGCGCGTATTTAAATGTTTTCAATAAATAAAAAACTTCAATGCCGCCAGCCAGTCTTGAACCTACGACCTCTGTAAATTGGAAATAACAAATTCACACTGATCCATCAACAGCTCAATTTTTCTGTGTCTAAACTCAAATATATATGAAGCAGAAAATAAACAACGTTTTTTTGTGAGTTTCTATTTTTAGATTCAAAAACTTCAATTTACATTTAAAAAAAAAAAAATAAAAAAAAAAAATTTTTTTAATTATATGAGTACGATTACTTTAAAGTAATTGTACTCAAAAAAGTTTGAGTACCATTACAGTAATCGTACTCAAACTTTTTTTAGTACGATTACAAGTAATGGTAATCAAAAACGATTACAGTAATAGTATTTAATTTTCGGTGAGTTATCTAAATGAGCCCATGAATTATGAATTTCTTATGTATTTGACATTCTGAAATACGATTTTTTTATTTTTATAAGGTTACTGACGAGTCAACAAAAAAAGTTACAACAACTGCCAAGTGTACGGTTTGCGAAATTACTTTGAAAGGAACTGCTGAAGTCACTTCCAGCTTTTTGAAGCATCTTCGACGAAAGCACACTAAGTCAAACAACAAATATATCTCTGAAAAACGACAAAAAAAAAACGCACTAGTGTCGCTCAAGAAATGTTTGACCAAAAAATTATAGCATTTGTTATTGAAACAGCATCACCTATTTCTATAGTTGAAAGAAAAACGTTTATAGATCTATTTCATGGAAATTGCCTAAAAGTGATCGGGAGAAAGTCTATCACTACCAAAATAGAATGGACTTATCGAAACATGATCTCCAACCTTATGAAAGAACTTTCCAAACACAAATATTTCTGTACAACTGCTGATATTTGGTCAGGTAACCACAGAAGCTTTTTGGGTTGCACATGCCATTGGTTGGATGAAAATATGAACAGGAAGTCCGCGGATTTAGTCTGTAAAAGGTTTACTGGTGTTCATTCTGCCAGCCGATTGGCACCAAGGCTTGCTGAAATCAATCAAACTTTCAATTTGATCCATTTCAACGTTGTTGCTACAGTTACTGACAATGGGTCGAATTTCATAAAAGCATTTAAAGATTTCGGAATCCAAACCATGTCTCATCCAGAGGACTCAAACGATATAAATGTGCTTGATGATAGCATTGACGAAATGGAGGCTCCACAATTTGAGGCTATCGATTTAACTTTGCCAAAACACCAACGTTGCGCCAGTCAACAGGGGGGGGGGGGGGCAAAAGGGACTCAAGCCCCGGGCGCCACTTGTTCCAAGGGCGGCATTTAAAGTTGATTTAATTTATATTTTTTTATTTTTATTTATTTTAAAATTTTTTATTTATAAAAAAAAAAAGCATACAGAAATTTTATTGTAAGTGATGGACGTTGGAAAAATTAATTTTTTCTGCATACAAATAAGAAAAGACCTTTCTACCTTTTAAGCAAAAAAACTGCAAAATTTCCCTGTTGTCCAAACTAAACCAATACCTCAAAAAAAAGTGGTAATCAAATTGCATAAAATTTATGTATAAACAAAGCAAAACAAAAAGAAAAAATAGCACAATATATCCAAACAAACGAAAAAAAGAGTCCGGAACAAAAAAAACCTCGGTTAAAAAATTTGCAAAATGCATTTGAAAAATATTTTTTCAAAAAAAGTAAGTAAAAAAGTTTAGACATAACACAGGCCGACATGGTTTTACTTTTATATTCTCATATAGTTTTTATATATAAATGGACCATGCTTAGCACAATGGCGTTCTCAGTTTTTCGCCATTACGTCAGGTTTCTTGAGTGATTGCAAAAATGCGAAATCCGGTCTTTACGCCGTTTTTATACTATAACTCTTGAAATCATGCAGCTACGAAGTTCTTCTATACCATTTTCGACATACAATTGAACACCCAACATTCACAAATTAACATTTTTCCAAATTACGTCAAGGATTCTCCACCGGTCAGCATAAACCCAAACATTGTGGCAATTCACGTCGGGGAAGCTCCACCGGTCAGCATATACCCAAACAATAACTCCGACTGTCAAGTCAACATCGAAATATGTAACATGCAGTTCTATTACTCCGAATGTTTCCATTGCTCTTAGGATTCTTTATTATTTTGAGCTTTCTGATAAGTACAATTTTTGTATTAATTAAAGGCTGATTCAATACAAAAACAATAATACATATGTATATTTTTATATTGTCGTTCTTAGAAATATCTTCCCCGTTGATCATTTGCCTTATAAAATATCTAAATAAATAAATGCACTGAATAAATTTAATCTAAATACAAATATTTTCCATATTAACTACTTAGAAGAGGCGGCAAATGAAATATTTGCCCCGGGCGCCAAAATGCTTAGAGCCGGCCCTGGTCATACCTTAAATTTATTGGGGACTACAGATTTTACCAATGCATTAAAAACCGAGAAGGAACTATGTCAAAAGCACGTAAAGGTAAATTCAAGATGGCGGATCCAACATGGCCCAGTAGGTGTAGGGTATATATAAGTCGGCTTGCCCGACTGAAACTTACTCACTTGTTAAAAATCGAATTTTATGGCAAAATAACAAAATATAATATAAAAGATTTTTTTTTTTGGTTTTCAAAAAATGTAACGCTTTGTGGAGGAAAAATGCTTGGCCAAAATCTTCGGAAATTATAAAAAATGTACTCGGTTCATCTCTAGTGATTCCAGTCATAACTAGGTGGAACTCACTATTCGACGCAGTTTCACGAATATTAACTCACGAATCAAAAATTGAAGAACTATGCAATACTTTGGCGATACCGCGACTCTCTCCAAGTGATATGCAGTATTTGCTTGAGTACTGCAACTTAATGTCTCCAATTGCCCAAGCACTTGATTTCTTACAAAGGCAAAATAATCTTTTGTATGGGTGTTTAATTCCGTCTTTAGTTTCTCTTAGTGTTAAGCTAACTAAAATATCACAAGGAGACAGTATTTTATATTTGAAGCCGGTTCATACTGCCATCAAAGCGGAGTTTTACGAATTCGATGATATTGGTAAATGCATATTTGAAAATTCAAACCTTTTTCTAATACAAATATTCGTTTTAGATGACTTTGAAAGCGAATGCGATCTTCAACCCTTCACTTCTGGTTCGGGCTCCAATAACTCGCAATTACATTCCACGAATCGGTATGCTAAACAATGTTTGCAATATTTGAGCGATCCTGACACAAGCATGGACATTTTGTTAAAATATCCGCTACTCAAGAAAGCGCCAATTAAGTTCAATACTTCATTGACATCATCGGCTCCGGTCGAAAGGTTATTTTCTTTCGCAGGGCTCACCAATAGTCCCAGGCGACATGCACTTTCGGACAATAATTTCGAAAAATTGGTTTTGCTAAAGGCAATTAAATAAAGACTTAATTTAATTTTTATTGTTTTTGTGTATGTATTTAGTACACACGGTTAAATTTAAAAAAAAAGTTATGTTTTTTAAAATTTTACTGTTCTATATTTTACTAAGTTCTTATATTTCATATTAGGTTGAACCGAAATAAAAATGTAATACTTAATCCAATAAATATCAAGGAATAAAAAATTTTGTAATCAATTACTTGGAATCGTACTCAAAAAATTTTGTAATCAATTACATGTAATCGTAATCAAAAAAATTTGTAATCAATTACTGGTAATCGTACTCAAAAAATTTTGTAATCAAAATTTTTGAGTACGATTACAGTAATTAAACATTTTTAAGTACGATTACAGTAATCGTAATCAAAATT
This sequence comes from Heteromyza rotundicornis, assembly GCA_951394025.1. Taxonomy (NCBI): domain Eukaryota; kingdom Metazoa; phylum Arthropoda; class Insecta; order Diptera; family Heleomyzidae; genus Heteromyza; species Heteromyza rotundicornis. The sequence goes on from OX596012.1 coordinate 27,088,396, forward strand.
TTTTGAGTACCATTACTTGTAATCGTACTCAAAATATTTTGAGTACGATTACTGTAATCGTACTCAAAAAGTAATCGTAATTGTACACGCACAGCTCTGCTTCAAAATACGTAAACTTTATCATTCAAACCAATCATTTTATGATTGTCATTATCATTATTGAATATCCAATCATATTATATTACTAGCTGTTACATACCCGGCGTTGCACGGGTTGTATAAAATTTTAAAATAAATATATATAGGAATTTGCAACAATTTCAATGGCGCTGTAGTTGATGGTTTTTTCCCCCGTGAAACTTGGTGCCAGTTGTAATCCCACCCGGTAGGAATCACCCAAAAAAAGTCCAAGGACGCACTTGGTGGCAGCTGTAATCCCACCCGATATGATTCAGCCAAAAAAAGTCCAAGGACGCACTTGGTGGCAGTTGTAATCCAACCCGGCATGATCCACCCAAAAAATGTCCAAGGACGCAATTGGTGGCAGTTGTTATTCCACGGTATGATTCACAAAAAAAGAGTCCAAGAACACACTTGGTGGCAGCTGTAATCCCACCCGGCATGATTCACCCAAAAAATGTCCAAGGAAGCATTTGGTTCCAGTTGTAATCCCACCCGGTATCATCCAACCAACAAAATTTCCAAGGACGCTCTTGGTGGCAGTTGTAATCCCACCCGGCATGAGCCACCCAAAAAATGTCCAAGGAAGCACTTGGTTCCAGTTGTAATCCCACCCGGTATGATTCACCCAAAAAATGTCCAAGGAAGCACTTGGTGCCAGGTTGTAATCCCACCCGGCATGAGCCACCCAAAAAATGTCCAAGGACGCACTTGGTGGCAGCTGTAATCCCACCCGGTATGATTCAGCCAAAAAAAGTCCAAGGGCGCAATTGGTGGCAGTTGTAATCCCACCCGGTATGATTCACCCAAAAAATGTGCAAGGGCGCAGTTGGTGGCATGGACCACTTAATATTCGATAGTTACTAAGTTACTTTTTAATAATATTTGTTGTTGTATGGGAGGTGCCACGCCCCGTTGTCCAAATCCAACCTATTGCAAATTCCATTACTAACACAATTTTACCTTAAAATTTCAATAAAATCAGTAAAGCCGTGATACGGGGTAGAAAATTGTATGGGCGGTGCCACGCCCCTTGTCCAATTATTCCCATATTCGACACATAGCAGTACAACTCCATTCCAAATTTCACTAAAATATATCCATTAGTTGCTTAATTAGCTGGTATTTAAGTTAGTGTTGTGTGGGAGGTGCCACGCCCCTTTGTCCAATTATTCCCATATTCGACACATAGCTGGGAAAACATACTGTACAACTCCATGCTAAATTTCATTAGAATATATTCAATCGTTGCTTAGTTAGCTGCTATTTAAGTTATGTGTTGTGTGGGAGGTGCCACGCCCCTTTGTCCAATTATTCCCATATTCGACACATAGCTGGGAAAACATACTATACAACTCCATTCCAAATTTCACTAAAATATATCCATTAGTTGCTTAATTAGCTGGTATTTAAGTTAGTGTTGTGTGGGAGGTGCCACGCCCCTTTGTCCAATTATTCCCATATTCGACACATAGCTGGGAAAACATACTGTACAACTCCATGCTAAATTTCATTAGAATATATTCAATCGTTGCTTAGTTAGCTGCTATTTAAGTTATGTGTTGTGTGGGAGGTGCCACGCCCATTTGTCCAATCCCAACCGCATATAGCCTATGTTACATGTCGATACCTATAGAATTTATCCTGAAAGTTTCAAGAGAATCGGTACAGCCGTTTAGCCGTGATTGAGGGACAAACAGACAGACAGACAGACAGACACACACTCAGTTTTATAATATTTACTAGCTGTTACATACCCGGCGTTGCACGGGTTGTATAAAATTTTAAAATAAATATATATAGGAATTTGCGACAATTTCAATGGCGCTGTAGTTGATGGTTTATTCCCCCCGTGAAACTTGGTGCCAGTTGTAATCACACCCGGTAAGAATCACCCAAAAAAAGTCCAAGGGCGCACTTGGTGGCAGTTGTAATCCAACCCGTCATGATCCACCCAAAAAATGTCCAAGGACGCAATTGGTGGCAGTTGTTATCCCATCCGGTATGATTCACAAAAAAAGAGTCCAAGAACACACTTGGTGGCAGCTGTAATCCCACCCGGCATGATTCACCCAAAAAATGTCCAAGGAAGCACTTGGTTCCAGTTGTATTCCCACCCGGTATGATCCACCCAAAAAATGTCCAAGGACGCTCTTGGTTCCAGTTGTAATCCCTCCCGGTATGATTCACCCAAAAAATGTCCAAGGAAGCACTTGGTTCCAGTTGTAATCTCACCCGGCATGAGCCACCCAAAAAATGTCCAAGGACGCACTTGGTGGCAGCTGTAATCCCACCCGGTATGATTCAGCCAAAAAAAGTCAAAGGACGCAATTGGTGGCAGTTGTAATCCCTTCCCGGTATGATTCACCCAAAAAATGTGCAAGGGCGCAGTTGGTGGCATGGACCACTTAATACTCGATAGTTACTAAGTTACTTTTTAATAATATTTTTTGTTGTATGGGAGGTGCCACGCCCCGTTGTCCAAATCCAACCTCTTATGTCCTATTGCAAATTCCATTACTAACACAATTTTACCTTACAATTTCAATAAAATCAGTAAAGCCGTGGGGTAGAAAATTGTATGGGCGGTGCCACGCCCCTTGTCCAATTATTCCCATATTCGACACATAGCAGTACAACTCCATTCCAAATTTCACTAAAATATATCCAATAGTTACTTAATTAGCTGGTATTTAAGTTATGTGTTGTGTGGGAGGTGCCACGCCCCTTTGTCCAATTATTCCCATATTCGACACATAGCTGGGAAAACATACTGTACAACTCCATGCTAAATTTCATTAGAATATATTCAATCGTTGCTTAATTAGCTGGTATTTAAGTTATGTGTTGTGTGGGAGGTGCCACGCCCCTTTGTCCAATTATTCCCATATTCGACACATAGCTGGGAAAACATACTATACAGCTCCATTCCAAATTTCATTAAAATATATCCAATAGTTGCCTAATTAGCTGGTATTTAAGTTATGTGTTGTGTGGGAGGTGCCACGCCCCTTTGTCCAATTATTGCCATATTCGACACATAGCTTGGAAAACATACTGTACAACTCCATGCTAAATTTCATTAGAATATATTCAATCGTTGCTTAATTAGCTGGTATTTAAGTTATGTGTTGTGTGGGAGGTGCCACGCCCCTTTGTCCAATTATTCCCATATTCGACACATAGCTGGGAAAACATACTATACAGCTCCATTCCAAATTTCATTAAAATATATCCAATAGTTGCTTAATTAGCTGTTATTTAATTTACGTGATGTGTGGGCGGTGCCACTCCCCTTGTCCAATTATGCTCATATTTGGCATAAAGCTTGGAAAAGTTATTAAGCAACTTCGTGATAAATTTCGTATCTATTATTCAATATTCAATTGAAATTCAATTCAATAGTTACTTAATTTGTAGACATATTTTGTAGACATATTTTGTGTTGTATGGGAGGTGCCACGCCCCTTTCTCCAATCCCAACCGCTTATAGCCTATGTTACATGTCGATACCTATAGAATTTATCCTGAAAGTTTCAAGAGAATCGGTAGAGCCGTTTAGCCGTGATTGAGGGACAAACAGACAGACAGACAGACAGACAGACATAATATATATAGTGATAGGGATTGCCTGTATCATATTATGATCTCTGAAATCATTCGCTTTTTCACCCCAAACATCGTAATATCATAATATTATTATAGCAGAAAAGGTATGATCTGTTTGATCATGCTCCAATCATATTTTATCTCTGCGTGACAAAAAAAACATTGATACATTGTAGCATGAAGAGCAAGGAACACGCGTTTTTTCGCCTTTTTGTATTCTAATCTTTTTTGCAAACTAATTCCGACTTCAACAGACTCCAGAATATTTACATATTTCTTTAAAATTTCAGAATACCAATTCAAAGTTTTTGGAAGAATTTCGACAATTTGTAAGCGATTTGATGGAAAGAGAGATGAACAAGATGTTAGAACGACCAACAAATCAGTTACATGTTTCTAATGAAGACATACTACTGTTTGTATCACACACAAAATTAAATTTGGAAGTATTGAATTTGAACAGCACACAAACTCTTGAGAAACTTTTGGATATTCTTGACCAAATGTCATCCGATTCGATTGAAAACGATGTTAGTACTCAGTTTGTACCTAATAGCGATAGCCTGGAAATCCAAGATCGATTTCGAAGAACACTAAATGAGCAATCACAAGAAATAAAAGCCACATCTTCGGGAGTTGATTTGGCTTATATAAATATGAATTTGTTGCTTATTCAGGATATTCTTAAATCAACAAAGAACAATATACTTAAAGAAAGAGCTAAAGTTGTTGATCGCGTCAGTTTGTTAATGGAAAAAATGTGTTTCAGTCATTTAATTATCAAGGAAAACTTAGGTAAGTCAAAATCAAAATTATACACTGCGAGAAAAATTTGAAACATTTTCGAAACTGATTTTAATATGGGTATCAATTAAAAGAGAACACTTTTCTTAAATACACATTTTTTTTTAAAAATTCATTTGGAGGTTTTTTTAAAATTTGATCCTTTAATTTTTCTAACTATTTCTTTTGAAAAAAAAGTAATTTTGAGAACAGAGTATTGTTTATTTGAGTACTTAGTATGTTTATAAAGATTCGGGATCTGCACCCCGTGGGACATTTCCTCGTTTCAACCGGCAGAGAAGTTTCGAATACAACTTTATCAGTATCAGCAAAGCTGTGCACAGTTAATCAAGAATTTAACTTCGTTAATCCGGTAAAAGTTAATCAAAAATTTAAATTCGTTAAATTAAAAAGTTATATTTCGTCGAAAAGTTAAATTAAATAGTTAAATTTTCTATAGAAAACAAAAAAAAAATTGTTCACAAAAAAAACACATAAAAAAAAAATTTTAACTATATTCAATTGAATGCCTGCACTCAGAGAACCTTCTCCCCGGTTTCTATATGCAAATTTGCTTTAAAATAAATTTTCAAAATTTTCATCAAAAGTGAAATTTTGTGTATGAAACAATTTATTTATATTCATATAAAGCCATACAAATTTTATTAGAATATTAAATAATAAGAATGAAACGAATGAAGTTTGGTTAAGAACAAATATCACAGGCCATTCTAAACACAATGGCATTCTCAGTTTTTCGGCATTTCTAGAAATTTGAGAAATGGAAAATACGATGTAAACATCCTGACGATGTAAACCTCATGTGATGGCTGAGAACGCCATTGTATTTAGGATGGTCCTTTCATACATAAAAATATAATATAGAAGTAGTCAACACTTCGAAATATATCGGCTTGTGTATTTAATTGTTTTGTGAAATAATTTTTAAATTAAATGTCAATATCAGTTAAAAAATAGTATGAATTCTTAATTTTTTTGTTTTAAAGTTAACTAATGCTAGTTAATCGAAGAAATTTAACTTAACTAAATGAAAAAGTAATTGGTTTTCGAAATTAACTGAAACGTTAAAAGTAACCCAAAAATTTAACTTCGTTAATTAACTATTAACTAATTAACTAGTTAATGCCCAGCTTTGGTATTTAGCCTGTCTTTTACCTGAGAGAGCTACAAGTATTGGTACATCTCATTAATCTGTTATATGTAGGGGAGGGTGCCAAACTACTGGCACCATCCGTTCTGGCGTTCGTGGCGATGACAGCGGCAATGTGCTTATCGTCAAAGTGTCACCGTTAACTTTTTATAAATCATTGAGTTGTATGCACGTGTTACCGTAGTCGCGAGGCTGATTTAAATTCGTTAATCTTTGTTAAATGAAAAAAGGGTAAATATGAGTTGGATTCTTAGTTTTCTTTTTATTCTTCACGTTTTCGACAAACAATGAAACATAATTGTGAAAAGTGGATGAGGAATCTGGGATTCTGTCAGAATAGCAAAAGTGCCCACAAAACATGACTATTGATTTCAAATGTATTATCTAACTAGAGAGTGAACTATCTTCGACTATGCCGAAGCTGAAATACCCCCACAGAGTATGATCCATTTAGAAGTATCTCGAACATAAGACCCTATTTCGACCTATTTATATATGGACTTGGAAGCTCAGACCATGTTAAAAATCCATTTCCAAACATTTCCAATCGAATACAGCAATAAAAAAGAAGAAAATGTTGACCATTTTTTTCGTTATATGGGAGCCACGCCCAGCTTTTGTCCGATTTGGCTAATTCTCGTATTTGATCTCAGTATTCACGAGAACAACATGTACCCAAAGTTTACACTGTACACTTTTACATACCAGACACTCCTCCTTATGGGCGTTACAAACGTTGTGTCAAACTTAGTGTGGGGTAGAATAAACAACTGTAAGAAAAGAAAATAGAAAAATACGAAGAAAAGAAATTCAAAATGGAAATCTGAAAATGGTAAAAATTAAAAAAGAGATCTGCAAAAATAAAAACATGGAAAAATGTAAAAATAAATATAAAAACAATTCTCAACATAATATTACCTTTTCTTATCCTTTTATGCACTTCACTCTTTGACCATATTGAACGTACTGATTTTAATACTCACACACTATTTGCTGGTGTATGTATGACAGACACGAAAGCACGCCGCTGAGCATGTATGAGCATGTGCTCCTACAACGCAAGCAACCGAACTCAGCTGAGTTGCGAACCGCAAAAGTATCATTAAAATTTTTTTTGGTTGGACAACGAACAAAAATTGTTTAGGAACAACTTAATTGGTTCTGTTTACCAATTTTTTGGTTAACCCATTCACGACGAGTGTTACCATATGGTAACGCTGATAGCGTTCCATGGTATATTCAATTAAAAAAATATTCGAACAAATATCACTAATCTGTTTTTTGATTTTAATAAAGCATGCTTAGATCTTTCTTTTGATATATAACTCTAAGCAATCGCACCTCAGTAGCGACCATGGCGGATGATTAAAAAGTAGTATTTTTAAAAAGTATGAAAAATAGCGAAATAGCTCGACTTTTCCGCTAAGAATATTTTTCAGTGTTACAAAAAGTTATATATTACGGATGTTTGTTTTCTATCATTTGAGGAAAATATCAAAGTATAATAAAACGTATTTCAAAAAATCTTTTATTACTTCGGTGTTACTTTTTTATCATTTTGCTGTTACCATATGGGCACGCTTGTCACAACCCTAGTAAATTTAAATTTGTACTAAGAAATATTTTTTTGTAGCTTTTTTCATATAAAATTCTATATATTTTATCTACAAATTGGTTTTAAAGTAAGATTGTGTACTAGTTATACTTACGAAAAATTAGCATAGCTTCTTGAGTGGATTTTGCATTATCCGTACCTCTGAATGTCATTCAGTATGTCCATCCTTCTGATTGCTAAGAAGATTGAAGCAAGCTAGGCGGTCCAAACTATGGACTTAACTCCTGCAGGTCCTAGAAGGTGTTGGTGTTGCGAATGGGCTGAATTGGTCTACTGCCACGCCTACCAACCTGTCACATCAAAATTATTTGAAATACTTCCACTCAATAGACTAAAACCCATCATTGAAGGAAAAAAATGATTCAGGCACATCAATTTGGATTTTGAAATTAACACTCGACTTTAGATCAAATCCAAAGGATTACAAACTTCATAAAAAAAGTCACCAGAATAAAAAATATTTGATCTTCTATCTTTTTAAATGTAGCACAGGCGTTTGACTAAGTCTGGCACCCTGGTTTAATTCTAAAACTAGAATCACCATTTCCAAAACCCAATACAGAAATTCTTGAGTCTTATCTTAACGCTACTTTAGAATAAAGCAAGATGATGCGTACTAGCATATTTAAGATCTTAAAGCTGTGATTTCCCAAGGAATTATTCTCAGACCAATGTTATATCTGTCTGTCTGTCCGTAGCACTAAGTTTTTTAAGTTGTTAACCTTTTTTTTTTTTTTAATGTTAGCCATTCTGGTGGTTTGTCCACACCAGAGAAGAGCGTCGGTGCACCGAAAACCAGTTTCAAGCTATTCGCCAAAACCCAAGGGCAACTCCCTACCCGTATCTGTGTCGACGAATGCCACAAGTGTTCGGTGCTTGTGGATCCGAGTTCGTACGAGTGCACACGAGAAAAAAATAAAATGCTTGTGCCATTCGGTAAAAACTCGAATGATCTGGATAGTCGGATTAACTTGGATAGCTTGCTCGTTGGAGTTGCTTGTGCGGTTGTGGGTTATTTGCACTACGGAAAATTTTCGTATTTTGTATGTAGCTTCAATTTGTCAATTATTTCGTGTGATATTATAGATTTTATTTGCGCAGTGAATGAACCACAAAATATTACTAGTGGAGTGGAATTTATGAAATACATGGACATTCTACATTATAGTAGATAGCATATTGTTTCTTTACTGAATAGTCAAAGGATTTTCATACAAATAATTAAACAATATTTTTTATTATTAATTTTATAAATTTTTTTCTTTATGGACAAATTTTTATGCGTACGAATAAACTAAAATTTTGTGCACTGTCTAAAAGTAACTGCATTAATTTATCAAATTTTTTTCTCGGTGTAATAGAAAGTAATTTTTTTAAAACAATTAAATTTTGCCATTCCGTAATGAATTCAATATTCTAAAATTTCCCTACATGTCGCACGAAAATTAACAATACAAAATACGAATATTTTCCGTACTGCGCAGTGCGCCTGCTCATTCAACACAACTTGAGCACACAAGCCATCCAAGTGCTTCCGCCTATCCAGGTCATTCGAGTGGAAGTGGATACGCTAATTGCTAAAACAGCGGTTAGCTTGCCGGTAGCTTGTGGGCTAAGCTACTCGGCGCCATTTTCTGGTCCACACGACGCTGCTGTCGTGAGAAGGAACCAGTGCCACTTACAAATATATTCACACATATATTTTTTCTTATAAATGTTAGCCGCCCTGGTGAGGTACACTACCCACAACGCAGCGATTGTAAGTAAGATGAAGTAGCGAACTAAGCGCCTTCTCACCAGAGCCACTAATGCTCATACAATACCTTTACCTAATATCGATTAACTTCGGCAAGCTGTATGCAAAACGCTTTCATGTATATACACACACAAAAAATCATTTCACATATAAACAAAAATAGCTTCGACCTAAAGCTGCCACCTTTAAAAAAAAAACACTGCCACAAGACTACCGTTTCCACCTATCACTATTTTCACCTATTACGGTGGTGTATTAGATTTTCATATTACACTTTCCTATGCACTGCATATATTCCTAGTACAACATTATGGTCCGCACACATCAACGCGAAGTATCGCAGCCGCAGAGAAACTTACTCAAAAATGTTTCTTGCAAATGCGAAAATATATTTGTTTAAGGTGAGAACTTTCATAAAAACAAATAAAAATGTGAATCATGTATACATTCAAATTCCCGAAAAAAAATACTACAAAATGAACACTTTTCTTAGAAGTCACTCAAGAAATTGTAAAAGGGGAAATCAAAACTTAAAAAAAAATGATTTCTCGGAAAGCAGATTCTTGCTACAATAAAAAATTCAGATTCGGTTTTAGTAAGTCAAAATGCATAATACGAAAATAAAAATTGAAAAAATCCAATGAATTAAACGCTTTGCAATAAAAATAATCGACAATCGGAAATAATGTTTTGCCGTAACAGGTGAAAACATCGTTAGGTGGCAACGCTAGCCTTGTGGCAGTATTATTTCCTTAAAAGTGGCAATGGTAAATCAAAGCTATATTTGTTACTTTTTGTGTGTATATACACATTCACCATACAGCTTGATGAACTATATCGCCATTAGCTCAATATATTTTATAGCTGGCTGTGGTCTGTTGGTTTGGCCTATGACTGCGGCAGTCATAGGTTCAAGCCCGCCACCGGTCGAATTTTTTTTTTGAATCCATTGCTTGATATTCTTTTTTCTTTTTTTAATCTTTCTTTTTTAATGTAACAGTTCAACTTTACACAATTACATCATCAAACAAAATTTCTTTCTATTCTTTACAAAATTTAATAAAAGTTCACATATTTCACAAATGATATTTAACATGCATATATAAATTATGGAGTTCATCATACGGCTTGGTTTACCTAGCCGCCATTAGCTGAAATTATTTTATAGCTGGCTGTGGTCTGTTGGTTTGGCCTATGACTGCGGCAGTCATAGGTTCAAGCCCGTCACCGGTCGTATTTTTTTTTTGAATCCATTGCTTGATATTCTTTTTTCTTTTTTTAATCTTTCTTTTTTAATTCTATTTTAATGTAACAGTTCAACTTTACACAATTACATCATCAAAAAAAACTTCTTTCTATTCTTTACAAAATTTAATAAAAAATTACATATTTCACAAATTTCTATAAAAAAAAATTACATTTAAATATTAAAAACATAGAAAAAAATTTTGCATCTAAAATATATTTATGGACATAAAAATGGTGCTTTAAGCTAAATAATACAAAGTCAGAACGCATTGACTTCACTAATAGACATACTTCGCATCAACCCTTAGTAGGGATGCAAATAAAATATCGATATATTGATATTTTTACTCCACTATAATATCGATGTTTCAAAAAACGATATATCGATAATATCGACATTTTTATTAAATATCGAATTAGCAAAGCTGGGCCTTTAACTTCGTTAACCCGGTAATAGTTAATCAAAAAAGTCGTCGAAATGTTACCTTCGTTAAAAGTTAAATTAAATAGTTAAATTTTCTATAGAAAACAAAAAAAAATTTTTTACGAAAAAACACATAAACAAAACATTTTTACTATATTCAATTGAATGTCTGCACTCAGAGAACCTTTTTCCCGGTTTCTATATGCAAATTTTCTTTAAAATAAATTATCAAAATTTTTATCAAAAGCGAAATTTCGTGTATGAAACAATTTATTTATATTCATATACAGCCATACAAATTTTATTAGAATATTAAATAATAAGAATGAAACGAATGAAGTTTGGTTAAGAACAATTATCACAGGCCATTGTAAACACAATGACGTTTTCAGCTTTTCGCCATTTGGAGAAATTTGAGAAAGGGAAAATACGATGTAAACATCCTGACGATGTCAACCTCTCATGATGGATGAGAACGCCATTGTGTTTAGAATGGTCCATTCATACATAAAAATAGAATATAGATCACTTCGAAATATATCGGCTTGTGTATTTAATTGTTTTCTGAAATAATTTTTAAATTAAATGTCAATATCAGTTCAAAAATAGTATGGAAAATGGAATTTTTCATCGATAAAAACGGTGATTATGTAATTTCAGAATTTGACAAGAAAACATTTATGCAACATCATGTCAGAATATCGTAGCTGCCTAGGATTCAGGATCTGTGCATATATTGAACTCTGGATATAGCGTAGTTCAAGTAACCAGAGGCGCAGTGGCGGAGGAGTGGGTATGACGACACGGTGTCACCGCGTTGGACTGCAACATGTTTTAGTTCAGTTGTTCTCCGAGTTCAGAAAAATTTTTCTCAAGTTCTCAAATTAAATAGATGCAACAGAAGTTCAATGAATACTACAAAAAGTTAGCCGACGTCACTGGAAAGTGCAACAGGTCAACGAACAGTATACAAATGACGAAGTCTTGCTCTGAAATTCCACAATCTGTCGCTGCTCCCTCTCCTTCAGTTGGCTCCTACGTGTAATAATTTCAATGTTGTACACAGTTTCAAGTATACTCATCTCTTTAAATTCGATATCAACATGGAACCAGGTGCGGTTCTGGAGTATTCTGCCAAACCTTGAAGGTGGCGCCCAAGATGATAACCTGCATCAAGCTTATTAAAAAAAGATGCTGATGCTACCAAGCTTAATTTCATTAATTTTAAACTTCGTGTACCCAGAGCATGAAAATAACTCTCATAAAAGTTTTTCAAAAAGTCAGACTGTAAACTTTTATATTTCAGAATAAAAGTTTAAAAAAACTTTTAACTTTTATATTTACATTTAGTAAAAAATTCAGATTTTTATTTTTCATAATTTATGTATTAATTATGGGTTTTAGCTCATTTTCCAAAAAATTCATTTTGGAAAGAGGAGTACAACAACTAAGTAAAAACTCAGTCTGGCAGAGTGTACAGCTGTTTCGGATCCAGCCACGGATCCTCGTCAGCACTCTTTATGCATTTTATTTTATCCAAGCGACGCTATAAGTAAGTATTGGTATGACGCACATGAGAATTGTTTCTCCTTTGCATCACACGCCACCTCACTGAAGCAGCGAATGGTAAAATGCAGCAAACTGAATTTTTACTTGTTGTTGTATGGCAACCTACTACTATGCCTGGTTGAAGAATTTCCTCAAAGTCCCAGCAAGCAAGTTGCATGGCAAATGAATTTTTACATTGTGTGTGCTCTGATACACACACAACAATTCACTTGCCAGAAAATACAAAAACAACAAAATTGTTTTTGGTTTAATTGGCGTACCCTCCATATGTTTATTTAGTAAAAAATTCAGATTTTTATTGAGCTTTTCATAATTTATGTATTATTTATGGGTTTTAGCTCATTTTCCAAAAAATTCATTTTGGAAAGAGGAGTACAACAACTAAGCAAAACCTCAGTCTGGCAGAGTGTACAGCTGTTTCGGATCCAGCCACGGATCCTCGTCAGCACTCTTTATGCATTTTTTTAGTAGGTTGCTATACAACATCAAGTAAAAATTCAGTTTGCTGCATTTTACCATTCGCTGCTTCAGTGAGTTGGCGTGTGATGCAAAGGAGAAACAATTCTCTTGTGCGTCATACCAATACTTACTTATAGCGTCGCGTGGATAAAACAAAATGCATAAAGAGTGCTGACGAGGATCCGTGGCTGGATCCGAAACAGTTGTACACTCTGCCAGACTGAGTTTTTGCTTAGTTGTTGTACTCCTCTTTCCAAAATGAATTTTTTGGAAAATGAGCTAAAACCCATAATTAATACATTTTATATTTACAAGTAAAAGTAAAAAGTTATTTTAAAATACCTTTTTTTTTTTATAAGTTAAAATAAAAGTCTTTTAATTCTCATAGATCGTGTATATAGCCTAGAGAGCTAAAACCTATACACACGTGTTCTTTGGTATTCGGTTCAATTTGGTTTTTTTAAAAGTGTGAAAAAAAGTGGGCGGGGCAATTTCTTTTTAATACAAATTCGCGTTCCCAGTATGCACTGTACTACCAAAATGTTGGTGGTTTTCGAACTAAAAAACCACTTTCTCACATCTGCAGATTATGATGTAACTGCATAAGCAGAGACAGTGCATATCAGTAGAGTTGCTAAATTTGATGCAAATCAATATTTTAAGTTTGTCTGTAAGGGCAATAGTCCTGTAACGGAAAACCGTTGCCGAAGTTGTTCAGGACAGTCTTAGGGTCGCTGTGTTGGATCCGGGAACCCTGAACGTGTATTGACAGATGACCAATGGAGGCTGAAGGAGCTCAGAATCCTTGAAGGTGAGAATGATACTATGCTGAAGGAAGAGAATCATATCACTCTCTTCGGACAGTTGACCACTATCAAGTTATTTAAGCTGCTTCATTGTTATGTTGAGGACCAGCGAAAATGGCTCCAGAAGTTTGTCGCCAACACAACCGCACGGTGGATTCATGCCGACCTGCGCGTTGGCGACAATAATGCAATCCTGTACTTGGCTAGACCGAAGTTTAGTCTGATGATTCCGGACCACATCTTTCCAGGGAACGCATCGAACGCAATATACGTAACCTGAACCATGAGCTGAAATGTCTTGGATGGGAGATTGTAGGGCTAACTGAACTAACGGAGGCTGGCATAGACATTGTGGTATTTGTAAACCACAAGTCGCTGCCACTTCTACGAAAATGCAAACTTTAAGGGTTCGCCGATGCAAACTCAGGCCAGCTGCAGAAGTTATTCCAAATTAATCTCCATTTCAGCTGTTAAAACATCTTCGCGTTTACCGTTGACCGCCGTAGGCGGGAATGTGAAACCATAAAGTACTGTAGACGGGAAATTGTAATACTATCTGACAGTCAGGCGGCTCTTAAAGCTCTAGACTCTAACATCATTAGCTCCAGGCTAGTGGGGGACTGTCTTGCAAAATTAAACCGGCTGGGCGGAACCAATAAAGTTACGCTCTGCTGGGTGGCAGGACACGTCGGTGTGGAGGGGAACGAGGCGGCAGACGAGCTTGCGAGAAAAGGAGCGGCTACGCCCCTTACAGGGCCAGAGCCATTCTGTGGAATAGGTGCGCGCACTATCCGGGAAATGCTTAGAGAAAGAGTACGGGTGGACAGATCAAACTATTGGTTCGATCTACCTGGGCAACGGCAGGCCAAATCACTCCTTGGTAAATATAACAAAAGGAAGTTTTGAAGCTTGTATCGGGCTGAGTAAGAACCGGCTTCGAATTCTAACGGGGTTTCTCACTGGTCACTGCAGACTGAGGGGGCATCCACGAAGTTGGGCATTCTAAACGACGACTCTTGCAGATTCTGCAATGAGGAAGAAGAAAGTCCGGGTCATTTACTGGAGTCCTGTGGAGCAATCATCCATACAAGGAGGTGGGTACTGGGAAAGTACCTGGTGTGATTGGCCGAATCTGGATCCTCTGCTGATCTTGAAATTCCTAACGGATTTAGGGTTGGTGGAGGTCCTCTAAAGGCTGGCAGAGGTATGGTGCGTGATACCTGGGGCATCGTCACCCAACACGGACTCGTTGTGGGGCACAAAAGACCAACGGTCGCAGTGCAAATCCCCCTTTATTATTTTTATAATTTTTATATCAAATGTGTTTTTTTGGTCCCACAACAAGTGTACGATTTGGACCCGGTATTTTTATTTGGTTGGAAATTATGCCTGGAACGAAATGGGAATAAAATTGGAACGAAATAGAATTGGACCGGAAGAATTTTCTATTAAACTATTTTTTTATTTATGTATTTTATTTTTTTCATACAAATATTGTTTTTCCTTAAATGCCCAGCGTGACCATATGGTTACACCTCATAAGTCAAGTTCCATAGAAAAAGAAAGAAACAAAATTTATATTTGTGATCCTTATGCCTCCATAACAAAAAAGTTTTTGGAAAAATTCGAAAAAAAAAAGTTTTGGGCTGATTTGGACTAACACTCATTGTCAACGCCTCCATATACGTGCCATATATATATAATTTTTTTTATTGAAACATTCTTAATATTTAACAAAATGTTTCCTTAGACAACTAGTCAAATGACTAACGAGCAGCTTTAGGTATACATATAGTTCAAAGCTGGGCGAAAATTTAACTTCGTTAACCCGGTAAAAGTTAATCTAAAATTTAGCTTCGTTAATTAAAAAGTTAATTTCGTCGAAATAAAAAGTTAAATTAAATAGTTAAATTTTCTATTAAAAACAAAAAAAATTTTTTTACAAAAAAAACACATAAAAAAACATTTTAACTATATTTATATAGTTCATATTCATATAAAGCCATATAAATTGTATGAGAATATTAAATAAAAGAAATAAACGAACGAAAAAAATTTTTTCGTTTCAAAGTTGACTAATGCTAGTTAATCGAAGAAATTTAACTCAATTAAATGAAAAAAAGTGGTTTTTGAAATTAAATGAAACGTTAAAAGCTTACCAAAAATTTAGCTAAAATTAACTAAAAAAAAGTAAAAATTAAGAATTCATACTATTTTTGAACTGATATTGACATTTAATTTAAAAATTATTTCACAAAACAATTAAATACACAAGCCGATATATTTCGAAGTGATCTATATTCTATTTTTATGTATGAATGGACCATTCTAAACACAATGGCGTTCTCATCCATCATGTTTTTACGAAAAAACACATAAACAAAACATTTTTACTATATTCAATTGAATGTCTGCACTCAGAGAACCTTTTTCCCGGTTTCTATATGCAAATTTTCTTTAAAATAAA